>NIUQ01000231.1:0-61341 GCA_002796945.1 Plectus sambesii | reverse complement strand
ATATGTAAGAGCTGAACATATTGGTAATTATTCGTGTAATCTGCCATAATTTATGACCAGCTGAATTACAATACTGCCCTTTAGTCACGGAGCAGTTCATAAACTGATTGAATCAGTCTCGAAATAAAGCCTTCTATTTCATGCACAAATTTTTTCTATTAAAAATTAGTAAACAATTGTTTTTTTCACGAATCCACTTTATCTAGTTCAGTTGCCTTATCAGTTGAAATACTTGCCATTTTCAGCTCAAGTCGCGCAAACGAGGAAAGAAGAGGAATGTGGATGCGAAAGTTGCGCAAAGCGACCAAGATGATGAACAGCCTGAAGAAAAAGACACAAAAGATGATGACGATGACGACAGTGACAATGATCAACCTTCCAGGCCTATAAAGGTGAATAAAATTATGATTTCCAGGCGCGAGTTCACTTAGCTATCTTGTGCCTGTAGCAGTTGCACAAAGAATTTTCGAAGCTATGCCATACTTTCATTGCATTCGTAGCATATCCAAGCGTCTCAGAAGATTAGGAAATATTGCAGAATCGCAAGCGCGGCGATTAGTCATTTTCCCGTTTTCAGTTATTTCTAGTTTTTTAAACCAATTACTACGCTCGCAGTTCTGCAATTGTACCATTATGATAGTATTTTTAACATAGTCCCTGCTTCCCAAAACGATCGCTTCACATTCTCATTGAATAAGCTCGTAGGCAATTAGCGCTTTATGATATATTTGCGTTACTCGTGACCACAATTGATTTTTAGTATCGCATTAAGCTTCGTTCGCATATAGGATGCTGGGATCTAGGCATTATCGAATCGCCGAAACTCCAGTCGAGCAAACCTCGAAATCGATCCCCCAAAGCCTTGTTTTTGATCTTCAACTCCAAACATAGTGTAAATATTTTCCTGACTTCACTTCAACTATAATTCAGGTTATTCGACGAAAAGGAAAACGCTCATCGACTACTGTAAGCAAGACGCCAGATTCAGCGGGTACTTGCGCGTCTCGCGGCGACTGTCCTGATTCTCGTGAAGATGACGACGATGACGACGATGACGATGAAGATGAGCCCTCCAGTTCGACCCGACGAAGAGTATGAGATCTGATTTTCTTCTAAACGTGCTCAAATGCTGATTTTGTGATTCTCATGTCCCACTTTTGTTCGGTTCTTAGTGCACACTGTCGATTTTCAAGTGGACTATCTTGGGATGTTTTTCCTCATTTTCGCTATCCAAATTCACCCAATGTGCCGGTGCGCTTGAGTTTCATATGACAGTGTGCGTTTGCTAAAAGATTGCAAAAATTGTGGCGTCTGTACGGCATTCCGTCGATGTCAATGGCAGTAAATCTCGCTTATGCGTCACAACTGGAAAGCATACGAAATTGACGCTCTGAGTGTCCTCAGACTTCAATCGTATTTCATATTATACCGCAAAAGTGAACGACATAGTGCAATCTTGGTAATTGAATGATGAGCTCTACCTACACTCGTTGAATATCCCATACAGATTTGACACTCTAGTGCATATGAAGCGGCGCCAACGTTGAAACTAGAGCTGACTGGGGAGGGGCCATAAGTTAGCCTCGCGACTTTTGCTCATTAGTAAAAATTCGTGCTCTACAACAGCGAGCTTCATAATCTGCGCTCGTCATCAGTCACTATTTCCTACTATCAGTGCGCGATTTGCTCACATTGCATGATTCCAGATCAAACGGCGGCGCTATGCAGTATTAGCAGCTCTTGACGACGACGACGACGACGACGATGACGATGCTGCTGATGACGCCAAGAAACTGGAAGAACAGCTAGAGACCTCTGTGGCATCCGTGAAAAAACTGCCGCTGAAAAATCGCAACTCTTACAAGCGCCATGCCATCACCAATCGCGACGATCACAAGTTCCGCGATCTCCTCGATAGCGCCGACTTTCTTGTCGAAAAGGTCTATTTTGTACTAACTCGTCGCAGTTTCGATTCGCACGAGTGAATGCAGCACACCATCATTGAGTTGTGTAAAAAAGCGAAAAAGTGCAGGGACCACTATGACATTTTCCGTTGCAGATCATTTGAATCGCGTTTCTTTTGGGCTTTTCTTCGCGATAGATTAATGGTTCGATCAGTCGTAATGTATAATTCATACCAAGAGAAAACTTTTTCACATTTGCGGCAACGATGTTTTCGAGGTGGAAAGATGTTTCTGTTAGCGACACTTGCTTCTAACATTTTATTAACATTTATGCAAGACAGCTAATTTCTTATTCGTGCAGTTATGTCGCTGAAAATCTATGAAGTATGATAATTACAGCACGATATGGACAAGGCATTCGCCATCTACGAGCAAGTGCTCAGCACGAATCCTAAGTCGCCTCGCGCCCACTTTGGAATGGCCCGCGCGTATGATATACAAAGCGAGCATAAGATGTCGAACAAGATGCTCGAGTTGGCGATTCACTCTTACGAAGCGGTCGTTGAAAACGATGACACACCTGACGAGCTGTTTAGGTAAGATGGAGGGCAAATATAAGGTGCATCAGCCAGGCGTCGTTCAACAGCTCTGTTAACTATCCCTCCTTCCCCCATCGCAGCAGTAGCACGGTATTCTAAAAAATATTAATTCTGTGGAGACAGATGACGGTGTCCCTTGTCCGCATTTTAACCTCTCGCATAAAATCGCCCTGTAGGTCACAAGCACAACGATTCAGAATGTTCTATTTCGAGCACGAAAATGATATTGCATCGTATCAGCTTATTTGTTTTGTAATTTTTAATTATCATCGTCTCAGCCGAAACCAAATGAGTGTCTCTGTGCCGCGAATCTAAATGTTTACTGAGTGAGTGTATTTTTTAGACAGGCGGCTGATCGATTGACTGAGCGGGCGAGATTTCGGGGATGGATGGTGAAGGCCGTGAAGGCGCAGAGGGCGTTGCTCGATCGCTTCCCCGATGACCTGAATCTGCTCAACGAATTCGGCGTCACCTTCCTTATGATGGGCCGAAACGACGACGCCAAAAAAGTCTTTCACGACGTGCGCTCATTATTTTTTCTGCTCACATTTGGATTTAGTATTTTTTGTGCACAGAAGAATTAGTTCTAAACTGTTGATGAAATTTTCCAAATTTTCGCTCGGCTCTGTTATATTTTCTTCATTTTTGCAGTACACTGAAAAGTTCGTATGAATAGCAAATAAGCATGAAACTCTAATAGGCTTCGTGAATTTTTTATGGCGCAAAAGTTTTAGATTGGTTTGATATCAAATTAATTATGTCTTACTTATGTTTGCAAAACGAATCGCAGCAATTTTCGATTATCAAGAATGCATTCATTAGTGTTCCATTATCACTAATTTATGCTGTTAATTCAACAAAAATCGTAAATTACTACATTTTTGTTGGAACGGTAATCAAAGCTTTTGCGAAGAGCCGCAAAAATCATTAAAAAGCAATTAAAATTCATAAAACGTATTGAAATTGATCATCTTCGCCGCAGAACATCGCACGTATCAAGTTTCACGCAGTTTAATTTCGTTTCAGATCCTGGAGATTGACCCATCGAACGGATTTGCTCAAGCGCACTATGGATTTATCGTCAAAGTAGTCGATGGAGACATTGAAGAGGGTGTAAAGTATCTCAGGAAGGGCGTGAAATCCAAGGCGCCCGGTACTCAGGATGGAAGGTTGGGTTTCTCATGAATTGCTTAGTTCTCATCGTGAACGAAAGCTGAAGTGTGTTTTCGCTTCTCCCAGAGAGATTTGTGCTGCTGCAACAATTCCTTCGATGCTACCTTACTGAGACCTACTTCGCTAAAGGGCAGCCGCTGAATAAAGAGCTCGGCTGCCTTGTTAATATAGATGATAAGATAATCACTCAAAGATAACGATGTCATCGCTGCGTTTTCAGATTTTACTTCCATCTAGGCGATGGACTACAGCGACTGGGACGATCAGCTGAGGTAAACATTCTTTCTAGTCGACGTTACTTTTTCATACGACTGACGTTTGCAGGCATATCGTGTATATGAAGAAGGCGCTGAACTGGGACTATTTTTATCTAAATATCAGCGATCTCTGTATAACGTTGATAGCCTGATATCTCGGCCTTGGTGGACTGTCGAGCAAACGACCTACGGTCGGTACTTAAAGGTATGACGTTCTTCTTCGTATTGAAGTGTACCAATCAATTAAATGACCGTTCGATGTATTCTTTTGAGAAGTCTGGGGCCTATTTCATGCAATTGCTGTAATTATAACTATTATAATTACAACTGCAGAAAACACACTCAGCTATAATTTGGGTGTGACAATTCATTGTTCTCCCCCTTCATGTTCAAGTAAGAACACACTTGCCACTATTGTGATTACAATACTTATAATTACAGCGGTTTCGTGAAATAGGGCCATGCAGAGCTCGATTCCCGCCTTATGCGGAACGTATACTCAAAAAATTTGCTGTGCCAACTGAAAATGTTTTGGTATCACCATGAAGAGATTGAGCCGCGAATTTGCACACTTTTTAAAGGATTAAATCTCCTCTCCAAATATATTTACTTGTTCAGCAACTAAACCCGCGATTAGCTTCGTGTCTGGTTTCCTTATCTCTTTAAACGTATCTTTCGAGCGATCGAACTGATTAGACTGAAACTGTGATTAAACATGCACATTAGGCAATGGTATAAGCGTGCAAAGGCACATATTAATTGCTTATAAGTAAAGCATGTAGTAGCGGGCAACAAAAAGTTATACTTTTTTGCGCCACCCTCTGCACCCTTAAAATTCATATATTGCTCGGAATAGCTCGAGTCGAACTGACTCCGCGACATTTTATAGGCGATCGAGAAGCAATGGATGATCATCCGCGACGAGGGATTGTCAGTGCTCGACGCGAAGACTCAAACGTTCGAGGACGAAGAGGAGTCGTTGACGGAGAAGGGCGACTGGAAGCAGTTCACTCTTTACTCTAAAGGCCGACGACACGAGCGCAACTGCGCCAAGACTCCACGCACTTGCAAAGTAGTCGAAGCCTTCACCGCCGCCACCAAATGCACCCGAGGACAGGTCAGCCCTCCACTGCTTTAACTTTNAGCGCAACTGCGCCAAGACTCCACGCACTTGCAAAGTAGTCGAAGCCTTCACCGCCGCCACCAAATGCACCCGAGGACAGGTCAGCCCTCCACTGCTTTAACTTTTATCTTCTGCGGCGACTCTCTCGCCTATTGAGAGAAAGAGCCATCTGCTTATCTTTGTTGGCGTTTTAACCGTCATTTTTTAAAAGAAAACAAACCATATGAAAAGTGGAATGAAGCTAATCTGATATTTGTATTCAAGTGACTGTAAATCAGTGACACTTAACGATTTTTCTTGTGTAATAGTATTATCGATAACAATTGACAGCAAAAAGTATGCTGTTACTTTTTTCATCGCATTGTATTTCACTCTGCAGCGATTTGTATTTTAGATCAAGTTCTCGGTAATGCAAGGCGGTACGCGAGTGTGGCCGCACTGCGGGCCGACAAACTGCCGGCTGCGGGGGCATTTGGGGCTGGTGGTTCCGGCGGAGCCGCGCATTCGGGTGGCGAATGAGACGCGCGCCTGGAAGCAGGGACGTTTCGTCATTTTCGACGACTCCTTCGAACACGAGGTATGGCACGACGGCCAGGCTTTTCGACTCGTCCTCATCGTCGACATGTGGCATCCCGATTTGTCCCCCGACCAGCGACAGCAACTCAGTCCTATTTAAATAGCGACACTTCACTCTGATTTTCATGATGTATAGGGCGTTGACGGTGAGGTTTCGTCTTCTCTGACTTGGGCAATGAAAATTGCATCGAACTGACACGAACTATTCGTTTTGCTGCTTTTTTGAGTTTGCCTTTCAGTCGCATTCTATGTGAAATAATATTTTTACCTTCATGACAGTATTTTATTTAGGCAAATGTTAAGTTTACTGTTTATGCAACTTTCCATTGCATATTTTCGCGAGCCACTTTGCACTGGTCCCAAAAATTGCTTAAACAACAAAAGACAACGCTCATTATGGTCACAGGAGATGTTCCTCCTTGTTTTTGTCAATCTTTTTAACTTCATGTCAGTTTTACTTTGCAATCCTTGAGGCTTGAGCTCGGAGTGTGGAGCAGATGGTGGAGACCTTTTCGACTACGGAGCATCGCAAACGAACTCTTCTGATTCAAATTGAACACAGATTGACTTATGACAATGCACGATGATTCGAACATTCCATGCTTTAGGATTGTCTCAATAAGATTGTGTGTTTCCCCCATAATTATCTCGGCTATAAGCAGTATGGTGTGTTCGTCTGCTTACTGCTGTGATTTGTAGAATTTGTCTTTGCGGTTGGTTTTCTAGCTAGTAGGTGTATAAAGTGAATCAGCTCTGATTATGATCGCTTTATATTGAAGCACCATGGTTGAAAACTGCTGGGAGTTCTACTATGGTGCGATTTTATTTGTTTTTTTCATGTTGTATTGAGAAAGAATCATTAGAGAGAGAATAAAAAATTTCTGAATTGCTTTATGTTCGGGCAATCACGTGTTGTTTTGCGCGTTTGTAGCTCACACTCGCGAAATATTTACACTATCATGTGTCACACACAAATTATACTGTAGTCCAGTTTTTATTAGAGAAAACTACAAACACATTTTATATCGAGTAATTAAAGGGTAACTTTTTCATCACTAGCTGTGAAGAAAGAACAGATTGTATAATTTTGGTACACTGGGTGCGATTGCGATCGCTGCAGATTTGATTAGTTTTCCACTATGCAGCCTACTCACATAAAGCTAAGAGGAATATGTCACGGTACGCTCTCCATGGCTAGGGCTGAGAAGTATCTCCTTTATATCTGGCGTCTTATTCGCTTACTACATCGTTCCAACGAAACTTTTGTCAACGCGTCGATTTCGATAATTAGCAACCCCGCATAGCTCTTCGTGCAAAAGGCAACGCGCTGGTGGCCTGAACAAAAAATACCCAATCGAACCCTACGGAGATCGGTCGACATTTCTACCATGATTCCTTTCCTCTATTTTCGTTATTTTTGTTATTAGATTAAATCTAATCATCAATTTTTACCGTTCATAGAATAATTTTCCAAAATATTCTAGAGTTTCTCTTGCACCCTGCCGTGCCCCTGACTCCCCTTCCACCCACGATGGTCTTCCGCCTCTAGCCCCCTCAACTGAAATAAAATCTTAAAACTCGTCCACATTAGGATTTGAAAATTTGGCAAAGTAAACATGTACAGATAAGGTTCAATCTTACTATAATCATATTTATGCGTATTTCGAATAAGTTCTACCGACATGGACAAAATGGAAAATAATTCCTCGGGGGTGAGGTGTTTTTCAGTGCTCATGTTCACTCGCCGGGGAAATACGCTATGATTGCCAACAAAAGCATCAAAGCAAATGCAAATTTTCACATTTGGAGAATATTTCGTGAAGTTCTGCCTTTGTCTCTTTCACGAATGGTTCGACAACATTATTAAGAGTTTTAGGCGAAATAGTAATTCTCGGTGGAAGGTTGATATCGTTGAACTGCTGTATAGGAAGCAGGTTTGATCCGTCCATTGTTAATTCATCAATCAAAGCCAGTATTCTCTGACAGCCGACTGAAATATGCGTATAAAAATACATCAATCATAAGTAACTCTCGGGTCATTTCTTAAGGCTGTTGTAACTGTAACCATCACAAATACAAGTTCAGAAATAGCAGTCACGGGTGGTGGCACGGCATATCACGTATTGTGACAAATTTTTCCGCCCATATTACAACCGACACATTGCGCTTCTTTCCAAATTTAAACTTGCCGAATTTAGTTGCCAAAGAGTCGCCCAAATTTTTCGTAAATCTCAACAACTGAAATACCGATCTGAATTAAGATGCAAAAGAATTTTGTGGGATTTTTAGCCGCGTTTTGCTTCTGTGTTTAAACTCCTGGTGTTTGTTAGTAGAGGTAAGTTGTTAATTTAAAAACTCTGGCATAATTTTAAGGGAATTCGTTTTCGTTCACTCGGCATTCATGAAGGTACGTTTTGTCAGTATCACCATCACACACCTGCTGGAGACTTTTTGCAGACCGTTGCCTCGTAGAAAATTAAATTCTGAAGGTGAGCCAGGTAAATGCTGCTCAATTGGTCGACTTCACGGACGCCGACCGATTCTGGCATTTTCGTCAGCATCAGTATGGTCTGATATCCTGTCGGCATTTTCCGAAACACCTCAGAGTCGATATTTTCCCCAACTTGTCGTACGGCTTCACAAATTTCGAAGCTCTAAACGCAAATAGAGTAAAAATTCGACGGAACATCTTGCGGCTCTGTCCATATCGTCGGTGGTGGTTGGGGAATTTTAGAGTAAGAGCAAAATTTAGTTGCATTAATGAAATGATTCTAATCAGATTTGTGTCATAAAGACAAATAATATATAGAATGTACAATTTGGATATAATGAGTGTTCTTCGAGATGCCAACACAAACTGTTTCATTTCTGCAATTTTAATTATAACTTAACCGCTTTTACTAAGGTTTGATTATTGTAACTCTAAACGATATCCAGCTCAAAAAACCTCCCCTACACTCGCACTTCTTTGTCACTGAGAAGAAAACAGAAATTTAGTCGTGCGGCTACAAGATTCGAGCGGGAAACGGCGCCGCTGTCAGTTTATTAAATAACTCACCTTCACCAGTCGAGTTACATTATATTTCAGAGACGAAGCGCCCATAGTCAAAGCAGAAATGCAAAAATATGTCACAACAGCCACTGCAACGTTCATTTTGCTTCATTCATTAGATGTAGCAATTGCCAGTGTCATTAGAAAAGTTGAGGTAGGAACGGATAAGCGAAACAATAAACTGGTTACCCATGTCCATTCAAAATAAATCGAAGTCAACCGGGCTTGTCCGTTCCGCAGGGCTGATGACGCTCGCGTAATCACATCTCGTAAGGGGTGGGAAACTAGTTCATTTTCGTACTTCACATATGATTATCGCAGGGGAATGAGCATGCGACAGAATGCATTAAACTAACACTCGTTTCGTTAATCGCCAACTGTTTTGTCGTGATTGACATTTACTTTATCGTTTCTTTGCTTCGAGCTATTCTCAAAAGGCACTGAGAGAATTTGCTTCTTCTGAAGTTTCGCACTTCTTGTGAGTTAAAATTGTTGTTCTCTTTGCCATTGCATTCAGAGGCGTTATATGAAACTCATGTTAAGAGCTTCTTAAAAACCGTTGCTGCACAGTTTTTCTGGGTATAAAGTGGTAATACTCGAATGCGCACAGATATCGCATTCCCTGCGCGGTTGCACTGTGGTTTGATATTTTCTAGTTGCTACGATTTGCGGACTGCTACAAATTGGGGAGTTTGAATTTTTGAAGCATTTTGCATAGTCTCATGCTTCAGTCTGTTCCTGCACTTGAATTTTTGGTATGCACTATTTGCAAACTGCTCTATAGTGCATTTTGAAAAGTACCTAGATCAAAATCTCAAAGTTTCTATTATTTGATACAAAGCATCATGAAAATATCGAAACGATTATTTTGTTGTCGCTTCAATTTCTGTGGAACGTTATAATTTTAAGACGAGAAGTATGCGAACACTGTAGGAACTGTACATTTATTCGTGAAAGAACTCGTGAATGAAGCTCGACTTGCTCAGTTATCTGTAATTTGATTGTCAGTGATCTAAATGTTCGATCCTGTTTCTCCTTCTTCCATCCATTTGTAGTGCTATATTTGATTGATTAATAGCCAATATGACAATAATTTTATTCATCCACAAATAACCTCGTAAAAATCAACGCGCAGAATGTGCGACTTGCACGATATGTACTTGGGTAAAGGGCTCAGATTATGAAATGCAATGTAACAAGCATATCATATAAACAGTAATGACAATAAGCGACCACATCGAGAGCAACAGTACAATTGTACTTACTTGGGAATGCCAACACAACAGCGACCACAACTTAATTAGTAGTAGACCCGCCATTCATTAAAATGACTAATTTTTAATTGTTCTGACCGGTGTCTGGAGTTGGAACGGAGATTCTTCTAGCAATTAAAGCGTTCCTTGGACAGATCGGAATTAATCCCGTTCCTATTCGTCAGCCAATGTTGACGATGGATAGCCGTTCTGCACAACTGAAAACGAGCAATATTAACACACTGTAAACTTGGCTTTTTATGGCGAATAAAGTCTCTTAGGTAGCGAGGGACTTTTTGTTCATTATTGCCGAGGTGAAAAATGATTAAAGTTACTGAAAATTTTCATTTGTTAAAGATACAGTATTAGGAGAAATGATCTCTTGAATAATACAACATTATTATTACTATTATCATTATTACTATACGATAATATAAATACTATGATAAAATTAGATCGAAGATGGCGGCAAAATACTTACATCCACACATCGTCGAAGCTTTTTTTCTACAAGATTCCCACATTCCTTTTCCCGCCCTCCACGGGCACGTACACGTCTCTACTGCTGGACAAAAGGTCGCCTCTGAAACATACTTGCATGAATTGATTAATAATCATAACACACATTACACCAAATGCTGACAAATTTAATCCTCTGCCCAAACTACAAATTGCGAAGATAGTTTTGTGAAAAGCTAAACTGCAGAACGGTGTTAAACTTATACTTCAGTTATTGAACTTTAGTAAAATTGGGCCCAGAGGAATATTTGATGCACATTACAGTAGCCCTAAATAAACGAAAAACTCACTGTCAAGAACGCAGAAAGGACAGTGTTGAGCATAGCTGTCGAAGACGCAGCGATGGCAACGCTCATAGCGGCACGCGAACTGATCGCGTTCATTCAGGAACTTGGCAGAGCAACGCTTGTAGAAATTCCAACCCTTGCACGCACGAGCTGAAATAATGCCGTTGTTAGTCTTCCATTTTATTACTCATAAATCACTACAATATCCCTCCATTAAATTCAACCGAAGCTATAATCCACCAGTTTAGGGAAATAATTGTGTCCACCAGCGGAAGACGCGCACCAGATATTTTGTGGTGGCATATCATTATCAAACCGCCATAGATATCTATTCCTAACTAGCACGTAGACTATAAATTACTGTATTACTATAACTAGCGAAGTTGGGTCCTTGTTCGACGGTGGTCCCTCTCTAACTGAACGCAATAAAATTTATTGATTGTCTAACTGATGTCATTATTGAATACCTTCCAGGCACGCAGAGGTTAGCAAAGTTAAAAAGTTTTGTTTACTGGCCGCAGTAAAACTCTACACGAGTTACACATATGAGATTTCTCCTCTAACGGATTGGTGCGACCTATTTTTTTAAGCAATTTAACGACAGTTTCGCCCTTTTATGAGCGTCTATACGATTGCGCAACTCTCATCAACTCTGGAGATATTCGCGTTCCTATCACCGTCGCATTTAGTCAGCGTCAAAATGACATCGGCGCAGTTACATTGTTACAACTGTACTGAGCGCGAATTGATGAAGATATTGTGGCTAACGATACAGATGAACGTTAGGCGCTCTGAATTGGATATTAAATGATGCAATGTTTACATCACGTAAGATAGTAAGCAGAGTAAATTTAGTTTACGGAAATCTTCCTAAGGATTCATGCGCACCTACAGGTCGCTCAAAAATAGAAGTCAAAACTTGAACATATTTTCTCAGCCACCAATTAACAGAAATTATGTAAAATTTATAATTAATAATGGCTCTCTTTTGATAATATTGATTTAGTGTAATTGAAATCGGCGAAAACAGATGCATTACCACAAGTTTTCTTATAATTTATAGTGCGGAGCATTAGATACCAGTTTCAACACTTTGAAAAGTAGTTTTAATTTGTCAACCATTTTGCTAAACAATTTCCTTCAATCGCTTTCTAAAGTCTTTTTTACCAAGAGGGCATTTTTATACATTATAACAAATGATTAATTGCCAGGCGGCTTTCAGAGCTTGTCTGAAGTGCACGACAGAAAGTAAGATTGCGACTATATTTTAATCAGAGCTGTTACTTCATTCGAATAGGCGCCACTGTTTATACTATTATAGGGCGCCAATTAAGGATTATTTCAGCGAATTTTGCTGTGGTTCGTAATGAATTTGGCGAGCATGGGAGATTGGTACAGAATTCTAGTGTTTTTCGATGGCTTCAGTTTATTTTTATGACCAATTAAATTTATCAAACGCCAAACGCCTTGAAAGTTTCAAACAATATTTCTAATTAATATAAGTAAGCCGAAATATGGTTGAAATTTTTAGCTATGTGTTCAACTGGCTGTTGAGAAATACACAGAAGTTTAAGATTTCCTCCTTTATGCGTCAGGTAATATATACTTATTTGCAATGCCGCTTAAGTCGGCGTCGCGGCATACGATAGACAGTCAAAGCGCTCCGTACTTTAAACATAATGAACACGCAAAATCTGAGTACAGCACATGGAAAAGTTTTGCGCATAACAACCACGTATTAGCTCAATGTTAGTCAAAATGCAATGAGAATACTATTGTAGCACGAAAAATAGTGTTTGGCCATGTAATGAACTGCTCTGTCAAAGTGTTGCTGTGATGCGGATGATATCTCGTGTGCGCCAGCGCTGCTTCGTTTGTTATCTCCTGACTGTCATATTTTGTCGCGCAATCGTAATATCCGTTCGCTCTGGTTTTCACGCTGATCGCACACCTAATTTCTCGACCTTCGACTAGGAAATGTTGATACGTTTAACATAGTGACAGCGTGGCAAAAACCGACGCAGGCATGCAGACTTAATTCGATTCGGTCGCGACAGACCGATCTCTCGCATGATCCATATCTCGCGCGACACCGATTGTGATCAGTTTTTCAAAATTCCTCGCATTTTTGCACATCGTGCCAAGAGGCGGAGGGATCCGATCGGCTCTTTTTCTGACCGGAGGCACGGACGTTTATCAAACGTTTTTTATAGGCCGCAAAGTTGTCGGGCGACGGCGAGAAGAGAACGACGTCTTTCGACGGTCATAAAACTGTCGGCCCGCCGGCCATCACCGACCTCGTGCGATAAGTCAGTCATCGTTTATCATCCTTCCGTCACTAACCGACCGCCTCACTTACGTCAACTTCAATTTGGATGTCGTCAAGTAAATCTTTGCAATATTGTCAGATGGCGTTTGTTTCTCGAGACAATTGCAAGTGATGCAAGCAATGTGGTGTAATAAAGAGCCCCGGAAGCAGAGGATTAAACACCGCGAACATGCACTGTTCAATTGGCTCAACATGAAGCCTCTAAAGTTCCTCACGTATTCGCATAGGCATACGCTCGGTCACTGGCGATATCGGTGAGATAGTACCAGTATTCAGTTTGCAGGCGGAACTCATTTTGCATTTGTAGAAGCTGAATACTAGGTTCGTAATATACCGCCGCCCTTGCAAATGCGACAGCCTACGAATAACTCTATGCTACTCGCAACATTTCATGTTTAGATTTTAGTTGAGTAAGGAAGCGATGAAAAAGTATACAATCGCCGCTCAGCCATTCTAGCCGCGTATCAACGTGCCCCTCCCAGTATAATGGCGTATGAAAAGGCAACGCCCAAGACGACATTTAGGCGCTCAAACTACGCAATTAGTTTCCTAACGAGCACGATATCAAAAAACACGCAGGTTCGCCAGAGACGCAGTTCGGGCCAAACTTTGTTTGGCTTGGTTTGCTCTCTCACGCACGCTGTCGGTTTGTGCAAGGTCATCTAGCGTGACATTCGAAAGATCGCCTGTTCTCTCTCATCCATGATCAAAGGCCGATTTGTTCGTATGGCGCATTCATCTCTTCTGTTGACAGCCAGACAGTCTTTATCGCCCAGGCGTATACCCCGGCCGTCTGTTCGGGCAAAGGCCAGCCTTGGCCATAAAACTTTGTTTGCCGATTAAATAAAAAGTCACACGGCAGCGATTTGCTTCTGATTTTCCACCCCACTTGCGGCCTAACATGAACTAAAGGTCGACCGCCGCGCTGCCATCATATAAAGTATTCTATGTCGTCAGCACACATGAACACAGATTGTGCACTATGTCAAACGCTGTCGTTATGAAAGTGAAAATTGTGAAAGCATTTGACAAAAGCCCATAGTGACTGACAGTTTCAATATAATAGCGTTGCAATAATGCCCCGCATAGTGACGCCTCTTACTGATGGATGATTTTTTTCTGCCTCTATGATCTGTGTTGCAATAACTAGCTGCGGAACAAAGTAGACTTTCGGCTATTATTGGCTAGCTTAAACACTGGCGTTCGAACTTGTTTCGTGACTGCGCGCCAACCAATGACAGCACTTGATCATACGATTAAAGGCTTTAAATTATCACAGCCTAGGCCGATAGATACTGGGTATCAGGGTGCAGCAGTCTCAGCGAGCGCCTCATACGGCTAACCGTCCTAATTCTCATCGGGTTATCAGATCGGAGTGCGTCAGCATCTGCGTCACTCAACAATAGAGCATTGCTGACAGCAGCGACCTGAATGATATTACAGCCAACCTAATTAATCGACAAGAACTTAAAGATAGCGAACAAGTGAAAATACTACTGTATATTGTTCCTACAGAAGATTGATTGAACAATGATGATGAGCGAAAATTAAAATGCTCAAACACTCCTAGGTATGATAAAATGCAGCTGACTCTCTAAAAGCAATTTTACAGTTTTGCAACGTACGCGCCTAAAGGCCGGGTTTTTGCAAAAGGCCTACTACTTTCAGCTTTGAAAGTGTACAACTTTGTTGAATCCTATCCCCCATGTCCACTGGGACACCAGCGCATGTACGCCTTTTCGTATAAAGGTCTCTCTACATAGACGCGGAAGTCAAGCAAGCATTACTTACGTTTCCTCCTTCGTCTGACGGCTGGTAGATCATCGCTGGCGTCGATGACGTCATATGAGTTGATTTGCTTGAACTTCTCGGCGGAGAAGGCAAGAGTTTGATCGCCGTCGAAACATATGGCCGAGCCGTCGGTGGCGTTGGTGACGCAGATCATTGGCTTTGCACGAGCAAGAGAGATGCAGGAGATAGCAATGAGAGCGAGCGTGATCATCTTCGTGGAGTTGGAAGAAAATGCCGACGATCTCATTATTTTCTTCTGATGATTGCTTGTCGGGTTAGAGTACTTCGGTAACTGATCGGCCTTTTTTCCAGCAAATTCCCGTTCTGTCACTCGTCCGACCGGGTCGCGCAGTTACGAAAGGCAGCAGCGCAAAAGGAGAGAGATCAAGGCGATTAACGCGGGGGCGGTTGGAATGCGCGCTGCTTTACAGTCAGCAAAAAAGGGCAGACGGATTTGTTGGACGATAATGCGAGAGATCTGCAGCTGAGCCAGCCGATAAAGACGTTTACTTCCAATAGAAGACGTAAGACGTCAAAGACGACGGCGGGAAGAAGTGGGCGACGATGACGCTGAATAGCCGAACACGGGCTAATTTCGCCACGATACCACTCGTCAGGCCTGCTTCGTCCTTCGCTCTTAAATGCAGAAGCAACAGCAGCCAGCGGCGTCGTCTCCGGTGTTTGCGCCCAGAACGGCAATTACGCTATTCAGCGTGCGGAGACACGTTCGTCACCGCCAGCGCCCGATTGATAAGACGAAGACGACGACGACGACGACGATACGCGGGCGAGAGAGGGTGGATGACGAGCTAGGAGGAGGTGCGGACGGTCTTGTTGACTGTGAACGTTCACTTGGCCGTTGGCGTCGCTCACTTGCTGCGACTGCAAATTCAATTTTTAACGAAAAGTGTACATTGCAATGCACCAAAGCGACAGCTAAATGAAGAGGTAAACTGGCGCGATTCCCACGGGCTTGCCCATTGCCTATTTGCATCATTCGTTTTCGGTACAAAATATCATCCTTCATACACACTAGAACTTGATTCAAAAAGATTGCTCGCAAAAGGAAAGAAGCGCTGACTCGGCTGACTACTGACCGGCTGACGGTTGGGCAATCGCTCGTTTCGGCAGCTTTAACGGCTTACAAAAAATTGCATTTGAAATGTAAAAGGAATGCTAGCAAAGCGGAATGCCGGGGGCGGCGATTGCGACTGCCCCACAAACGACGACTCGCCGGCGCGGAATTCCGAAACGAACACTCGCCAAACACTCCTCCGCGTACACTAAAGGCCGGCAAATAGTGCTAATCAGCGGTGGTCGCCATTCGCAAAACATGGACTACGTATGAGCTAAGCGATCCTGATTTTTACAGCTGTTTTGGCGTGGGAAACAAATTGCAGCGAGCGAAGTGCGATTAAACTGCGGGAGCGTACGACCTTTGGCCGCCGTCCGCTCCACTGCCAGCTTACTTATTCACCTTTCCGGTCTTACTCCTGCCATCCTGCTTACGTCGACTTGGCTACCATACAATTGGGTTGGTTGTGTCACGCCCTTAGACGCATTTGCATCACAGAGACGTCTTGCATCGCATGCCAACTAAGTTTTTCATTGGATGGGTTTCTTGCCGTTTGAACGCAAATCAGTATGGCCTTGCCGTGGGCGTTTGCATGCAGTAGTGTAAACAAGTTGTGCTGTTTCGATATGCACTGTCGGTTATAGCTGCCGATCTACCAGCTTCACTCTAGTACTGTCGCCTTTCAGCACCAGCGCTAAAAGCAATAAACCAACGCAGTACTACGCATAGAGGATTGCTACTTCCGGCGTGAGCAATGTTTGTTAGCTTTTTCGAACGTCTACAGAGTGCACACTTCTTTGCTATGACAGTATTTTATGTCTTGTGAGCTTCTATTGAACACCTTGATGTGTTCATATGCTTCTGCAGATAATTCTGTGTTATTACAAGAATTTTATTGTGATCAGTGATTGATGACAGCGGGCAGCCGATATTCATCCGATAGGCGCAGCGGGAGAGAGAGAGAGAAGGAGAATGAAGGCGAGTCAATCAAAAAACGATGACGGATTGATCTACGTCGTCCGTCGACGGGCGATGGGAAGAAACGGGCGGGCAATGTTGACAACGAGGACGATTGCGGCCAGCGCGAGTCCATCTCGGCGGCTCTGTCCGTCGTGCCTTGCGCAGGTGTCGCGCGCCGGTGGAAAAAAGCCTAAAGGCGCGACGGCGGTCTGGCTGTCGACCATCGGACGATTCGCGCGCCAATCGGGGCCGCTCGTCGTCGCATCCGTCGATCCGAAGACCGATCAGTCGAACGGTGAAAGTGGCACATTGCCTGATGCGCCGCGACGAAGCACCGACGCCGGGCCAGACGTCCGACAACTCCGTTTCTCAACACCCGTTATCTAGGTCAGTAAGAGCGCGGGCATGCGTGTTTAACCCAAGACGGCCCCGATTTCGCCGAGACCCCTGGGTAACGGTGTCGCCGGTGGCCAAGGCGTCCTAATTCGTCGGCAGATGCGTTTATAAGTCGTCCGCGACGACCGATTGAACATCAGTTGTTCGCCTTCTGCTCAGTTGGCTGCTCCCTTCTCAGTCTTCTTCACCATCTTCCTCTGCTCGCCGAAGTCTAACGACACCAGCGAACAGAGTCGCCGATAGAATTCACTTCTTCCATCTCGCCAAAGAAGTCAAATCTTAGCCAAAGATGCGCCGTTGCTGCATCGTGCTCGGCCTTGTTGCCGCATTCTTCGCCTACAAGGCCGACGCCTTGGCTATCGACAACGAGCTGCTCGGCGACCCTGTGGTACTGCGCTTCGATTTAATTATCGCCTTCTGCTGGCTAGCTCTGCCTTTAGTCGACTATTATTTAAAGCGATTATAGTCCCAAGCTCATTCTTGCCTTGTTAGCATAGTAGAGCGGGGGATAAGTGCAGCTATTACTGGGCTCCCTTCTCCTATACTTTTCACGTTTGAAATTCGCTTATAAGTGCTCAAATTGATTTAGTGCTGCCTTCGACTGAACTGGACCATGAGGCGTACATGGTAATATAGGGGGGTGAGGGGGCACGGGGGGATGACACATGAGGTGTCTTTGCCTTTCCCACCCTTCCGCTTCAATTGTTGTTCTCATGTGCTCTTTAAAACCAACCAGACTAAGTATTAATATATAAATTGCTTGCAGGTGGACTGCCAGGATACGATGGTGTCGTTGACTTTCAACACGCGCAAGCCATTCACTGGCCGCGTGTACGTGCAGGGACTGGCTGATGACGACCGATGCTCGCGCAACTTCGCCACGAACGTGGACCAGGACAAGTTCTCGATGATGGTCCAGAACGGCGACT
This sequence comes from Plectus sambesii, assembly GCA_002796945.1. Classification (NCBI taxonomy): domain Eukaryota; kingdom Metazoa; phylum Nematoda; class Chromadorea; order Plectida; family Plectidae; genus Plectus; species Plectus sambesii. The sequence goes on along the minus strand of NIUQ01000231.1, from coordinate 43,118 downwards.
GCGCCATGGCGCGTCAGCGCGTCAGCGGCACCCTCGAGGGCATCATGTTCTCTCTCACCATCGTCGTCTCCTTCCACGGTATGTCTTTCTCGCCATTCATCCTATCCTTTCAAATGATATCACCATATTTCATTATATAAGTCTAAATGGACATCAAAATCTGACTTCCTTTCTTTCACTACAATAACTTCTATAGTTGTTCATCAGTTAGATGGCATGTAGACCTTTGAATTGATTTTATAAATAAAACTGAGTCTTTCTAGGCACGTTCGTGACAAAGGTCGATCGCGCCTACCGATGCATGTGCTTCTTCCGCAACATCAAGCGCGTCACCTCGGGCATCGACATCTCCGGCATTGGCACCACTGAACTGCTCGATACCGCCAAGATGCCCACTTGCACCTACTCCATCCACTCCGGCGGCATTGACGGCCCACTCCTCCGGTAAGCGAACAATCCGTTCTATACTAGAATTTGTAACCTTGACGGAGAGAGTGGGCGTGTTCTATATCGTTCTCCTCACGCTCATCTCAGCCTTTCATTCAAAGTTTCACAACCTTTATCGAAAACAATTTCTCAACACTATTTCACTTTCCTTGTCTCTTTAAGCTTCGGCAAGGTCGGCGAGCAGATCACCCACGTCTGGGAATGCGACGATGAGTCCCAGGGCTTCCTCGTTCACTCGTGCTGGGTCAATGACGGCCGCGGCAACCGCTTCGACCTCCTCGACATCGATGGTTGCGCCGTCGACCCCATCATCCAGCCAGACATCAAGTACGAACAGTCCCTCACCAAGGTAAGCAGCGTCTCATGACATAATCCCAGAACGTCTACTAAGCATTTCCATTGACTTGCAGGCCAGCGTTGAGACATGGAGCTACAAGTTCTCAGACACCTCAGTGCTCAACTACCAGTGCGTGCTCGAGCTGTGCAAGAAGGCGCAAGGCGAATGCGACGGTCTGACTCCTCCCGCCTGCGGTCGTGGCAAGCGATCCGTCAACACCATCGTCGTCAAGGCTGACCGCCCCAAGACCCTCTCCGACATGTCTGAGAACGAGATGGATGTCGTCGCATCCATGGACATCCTCGACACCCTCGACGAGACCGACCTCAACCGCCCAGCCATCTCCAACGAACTTCTCACGGAGTTGAACAGCGGCGCCAACATCTACCACCCACGCAACGGCTTCATCGCCGCCGGCGACCGCACTTGCATGAGCAACCCAGCTTTCGGTCTGCTGCTCGCTTTGACCGTCATCCTCTTCGTCACCTCTATGGTCGCCAGCACTCTTCTCTGCTACCGAGTCAGGTGCGATAATTTGCGATCTTTGACAATTCCCAACAATCTTTATTCTCTATGATAATTAACTCTTCATTTAAAGTTGTTCAACTTTAAGACAATATTTTAATCATAATCAGATAAATTAGCTGAATCGGACAAATTGAATCGTAATGATGATGGGGAATGGGGAGTGGGGTAGTGCATGGAAGTAAGTAGCGATCACCCACACCTTACTGACCAGCTGTCTCTTTCAGAAACTACGATGCGAAGCACTAAGCCGACGTCACCCCCTCCTGCTCATCGTTTTCATATATGTGCATAAGTACCGCCGCCACTACGACAGGATCAACCGTTTTCTTTGTATCTATTTTCGCGTCAGATCCTGCGTGTACAGTAGATGTTTTAGCTGGCCCGGCGCCGCGCCGCGCCGCGTCCCCCCATACGGCTATGAGACCAAAAATGCGGGCGGGAAATTCGAAAACCCTTCCCTTCCTTTAGGTGAGGGGATTTTGAATCGCGCATCATTTTTGCGTCCCGTCGACTTTTTCTCCCGTTGCACTCGTTAATTTTATTAATTGTTGTATGTGCTAGCGAAGTTGTTTTCTCTCTCATCATCCATCCCATAGAGCTGACCTGTTTTATGCGACCGCCAGTCGGTCGCCGCGGGGTCGTCGCGTTCTCGTAGCGTCATCTCGTTCGTCTCATCGCGACTAACCGGTGACAGAAACCACGCGGACGGCGGCGGCCAATTAAGGTCGCCGACGCGCTACTATAGAGCATGCGCCGGGCGTTGCCGAGGCGAAGGGAAACCAACTTCGCCTCCCGCCGCGACTCCGACCTTGCCTGGGGCGCGATCGTTCGCCGTTGCTGACGGAGAGGGACGGCCATCAAAATCGGGCACAGCGCACCACTATCCCTTATGTAACTTCTTGTACCGCGACCTTCAAAACGAAAAAGATTTCTTAGCGTCATGCGTTTCATCTCAGACAGGACTACAGGGTGGGCGGTCTTTCTTCGCGTCCGCAGTCGTGCTTCATTGACACTCGCTCTACTCTCATTCTACCGTTCTTTCATTCCGCGCTGCCGTATGCCTGTTGTATAACAATCTGTGAGCGACGTAGGCTTTTTCCGCGTCGCTTGCGCACATATGTATGTCAATTCCGGGACTGGCTCTCAGCTCTCGACCTTAGGCATGCATATTTCAGTCGTTTAGAAACCCTGTGATGCGCTGATGTCCGCGCCACCTTCTTCTTCTTCTTCTTCTTCTTCTTTATGTCGCCATCGTCTTTCAGTTTTCCTCAAGGGTTTTTTAATTAAATAATTTCCTTCTTCTGCGCTGGACTGACTCGTCGATCATAGTGTTTGCGACTTTAAGCAGATTCTTTATTGTTCTTACGTGCAATGTGTTCGCTTCTTACAAGTACTACAAGTGATATTTCGACGTGCATTCCCAATTTTATTATTTTCTTCCATCCTTCTCACATCCTTTCTCTGACACTTGCCAATTGTGATGCTGGCCAGGCACTTCTGCTGTGTCTCAAAATTTGTGCAACACTCGATACCGTTATCGGATGATGCCTCTTCGCGGGACTGGCGCCCGCGAAATTTGAACGCGCATTGTGCTAACCATGTGTCGATGACGCATCAAAAACTATAGAGCTGCTACCCAATGCTGCATTCCCCTCTTTGAGTGTGTCGTAATACCTTGTTGAGTTTTTTATTTCATGCAACGTATGCAGAAAAGGTTTGCATGAATAAACATATGATTGTCACGAATATTGCTCTCGCAACTACCAACGAACACACACACACATTGCTTTCAAACATGACAGCACAGCTGCTAAGCAATACAAATCGCGACCACACTAGTACAAGCATACAATGAGACGCAAAGACTACAATGGAGCAAACTGGACATGAGCAGTTGTATACATTGGGCGAAAAGAGTTTATTAAAAATATTTTTATTGATGCCACATTTTCTGATCGATGCAACTGCGAAAAGAGTAATAATCATATATTTGGACGCATTTGAGCAACACTCTGCAAATAAGTCTCTTCTCATGCAATTACCAGTAGAATACGCAGTACGATTCTACATGAGTTCACAATTTTGAAGCGTAAAATTGGCCGCGCAATGTCATTGTGCATGGTTTGGTTTCGTTGCAAAGATGCCGATGCGCGTTGTTAAAACACGACGGCGAAAAAAAAGAGCGCGAACTACTTATCCCGATAGAATCAACGATGGGCGTGGTGGCACTGAGGAAGGAAAGAGAGAAAACGACATTGAGGGCGAGCGGCGTATCATAGTCGAAGTAAAAGGAGACCGAAAGTCCTACAGAGATGGGGAGATGAGAGAGAAAGAGGCAGAAAATACGGTCGAGGTCAGATTGGGTGGCGTGACGATCCGTTGGACATCTGGTGACGTACGCGATGCGCCGATCGGCCTCCATTCAAGTTCACTGGGTCGATGATGTTCGAAGGAGAACTAAGAGAGAGAGAGAGCAATCACTTGCCGCCGGCGCTCAGGAACGTCGCGACTAAAACGAGGCCGACCGTTGTCACTGTTGCGTTTGCATGAAAGATGATTGCGCCAGGAATTTATCGCATCTTGCGCAAGTTCTATCGTCGTGTACGATTGACACGACCGGCGCCGTGGGGAAAGGGTAATGTTCGCGTCTGATGAACGGTTTTAATCTGCATATTTGCACGATTCAGTTCGTTGACGATTCACGAATGATAACCGAGTCAGACTACTAGTGTCAATAGCAGTTCTGTCGGATTTAGTGCAATGCAAATAAAAACCATTCGGGAGCCTGTTTCATACAACGCTCTCGACACTTAATACTCAATACACAATACTCAATACTCAGCGCTCAATATTTAGAGCTCAACTCGAGTAAATTTAGTTTCGTAAAAGGTGCTGAGCATTGAGTATTCACTATTAACTATTGAGCGCAACAGTTTTAGGAGGCAGAAAAATGATTAATAATATGATTAAAATGTAATGTGAGTATTGAAAAATATTATGAAACAGCTTCTAGAAGTCGTGTCTGTCTCTTTTCGATTGCGAATTAACAAATGCCTTTACTGTAGAGGACTAAGGCGACTTCGGTCTCCACCCCGTAAAGCTGTCGGTCTAGTTAGTGAACAGCCGCCTTACAAAAACACGTTGCGTATTCGCACCACTGAACACGAAAAAATCTCGTTGTCGCCACGGCTGTGATCGGCGTGCCAAGAGGAGCAACTTTTTGCTGCTCTCTCTTCCTTAGTGAGTGCTCGTTTATTTACAGTCGTTTCAAAGGTATTGCCGAGCGAGCCGCTTTGAAGTGTTTGTCGTGCGCGTAAAATTCAATGTCGTTCAGTAAAAAGGCGTTTTTTCTCGCGCACTCTTTTTGAGCTCGTCGCAGGCGAATATATGGATATCGGTGAAATGCTCATTAAAATTGTAATGACTCCTGAAGCGTAAAAAAGCTATTCAGCTCTTAGCACGCTGTCGATTGTTAGATATTTTGAGGAAGGAGACAATGGTCATCGTTGCTGCTCGTTCAATTCCAGGAATGCTTAACTATGGAGCTGATAAATTAACCAAAAATATAGTAAGCAGGGAAAATAAGAATAAAAGATTGTCCGCTTACTGCTTGTGGGACAGCAGACGAATTTGCTCTTTCGCAGCGAATAAGTACATTCGTAGCCCCCTGGGCACTGACCAAGTTGATTCGGCGTGCAAAAACCGCGATCGTCCACGCCGGTACCGCACATCGGATCTGAACAATATAATAAAAATGATGGAATTAGTGAATAAATAGAAATATGTAAACAGTGAAGAAATGATAGAGAGACAGAATCGAAAACAATTATGGATCGATGCAAGTATAATATTGGAAAACTAGCAGATATAAGATTGAAAAATGGGAACTAGTGGTAGACTCTGCGCAATTCAAGCTGGGCGGTGTATGTGCGCAACAACTCCCACTAGAGAACAACAAAAATATATTGTTAATATTTCCAATATATAGCGGATAGCCATGTAATAACTAAAAAACCAGCTGCTGCCCGAAGGCGTGAAACTAACAATAGCGTCAGCCATTCATCAGCTCAACCAACTTTTCATTCAAAAGGGTATAAATGCTGCGATTGACCTGTGATTTTGTAAGTAATAATACAGAAGGGAACTTTCCTACCTTCCATAAAGGGACAGCAGTAATTGCCGCCGCCAACAGTAGAAACTTGACAGGTATAATATGCTGGACAGGAACTTGCTTGATTCAAGGTGCAAGTGCGAGGCCTAGTTGTTACTGGATCAAGAAAAGGTGTAGCACCGGACGGACAAAATTCTGAAATAGTATTTTTCTCGTTGCTTGCTTCGTTCTTTTGCGAAATTCGATCTTCAGCGGTGTTGCAAAGGAACTGTTCCAAACGTACTGTAGCCGAGATTTGCGCAACAGTAGTGTCCCTGTGAGCTTGTCGAGTAGACGCAGTCATAGCCATTTGGACAAGTTCCAAATTGACTATTGGGTATGCAAGAAATTGGTTGACCAGTGTAACCATTTTTGTAGACGGCGCGATTGTTTGGACAGAGGTTATCTGAAAGAGAACCTCGATCTGCTTACAAAATGCTGAAATAACTTTTTCAAAAAATTAGCAGATAATTAGTTAAACGTCACTTGTGCTTCGGTTGCTGGAGGTTAGATTATCTTTGGCCTGGATTAACGCTAAATATTGTAGTGTTTAATTTTTTCTTTTCACTTTCGACCATCCCTATCTGTGCCACATTTGAGAAGCTTGTCAACAAACTTGAAACTTCATATTCAGATTTCAGCGCTTTGATCAGGTGCCACCAATTGAGATCAAAAGACTCGTTGGATCATGCAGAGTTATCATAGACGGAAGCCGAAAATCGAACAATAGGATTCATTCTGCCGCTTCTAAAGGAGACCTCTTCGATTGGTAGTAGTTTATCAGAAGCAATTTCAACCATATCTAACCCAAAGGAGCGGTTTGGATCTATCGTGTAATCTTTAACAAGGACATTTTCAAGATCAAAGAGGGTGTTTTCTGAATAAGGTCTAAATGAGAATGTCTTCTTTGAATCATAAAGTGTCCTGTTTTATAAGGAGATTATCCTAGTTGATCTGAAAATGATGTACTAATGCTATACCACCCATAATACGACAGCATCAGTTCATGATTCTGAAGAAACTCAAGTTAGAGAACAAAATGATACCTCCAGTAACGATGTATCTAGGCGGAGACACTTCCACCATCACCGCGCAACAGAAGAAGCTGCGTCTGGAGAAGAAAAGTTGGCATTGAAACGGCGCCGTGCATGTGTTCACCGTCGAGCCTCCGTTGCACGGAACCAAATTGTTTCCAATCACTTGAAATTGCCCCGCATCGCAGCCGGAACCTGAATAAGACCCTTTTCTTTATTTGTACTTCAATCTAGTTCAATAAAAAGTGCAGGAGGGTAATTATCGAATAATTGTGTGTCAGAAAAGAAGCAAGGAACTACCTTGCCATATTTCCGATGTAATTTATCGTCGTGGATACGGCCTGTTACTGGTGGCGTAACTCAGTGAGGGATGAACACAGTTGCCTTAGGGTTGACTTTGTTGATTAGGTGGAGTCCCGCTATCCAGCCCCAACGCATCATTGCGACTCTCCGAATAGCTTCACGGTCGACAATTAGTCAATGGGACGGCCACTATATACTTGACTTTTTGTTAAACTTCTTTAGAACTTCTTTAGAAAGCCCATCACCGATGCGTAAGAATGGTATACTTTAGATGGGGTATTTGATCATGTCGGAACTAGTCGGCGTAATGCTAAGCCAACTATACTCGCCCAACAGCAAGCTAAACCAATACTGATTAAAATGCAATACCGGCTCATCGAGAGTTTCAGCGTTTGGCTGGGAACACCCTCTGAGCTAAGGAGCATTAGAGTCATTTTTCAGTCACTTACCCTGTCCGCAAACAAGCACAATGCGTGAACAAAGGCAAATTGTGAATGAGATTAGAGCTTTAAAAGTAGAGCCCATTCTTATCTCTAGCGCCAGGAGATGAACACGGAGCGTAATGAGGGATGGGTCGATGTGCTGGTTTACCTTGAGGTGGTCTGCTTAAATGAGTCAACAGAAGGTCGCTAGGGCGGGTCGCGTGCCCCGCGTCCTCAATCGTCGCCGCTCATCTGGCGTTTTGTGTTTGCTTGGCGTCGATAGACTGGACTTTGAGCAACCATTGTTTGAAAGCCTGAAGCCGCTTAAAACTATTTTTCTTTATTACTTTCTCACTTCAGTTAAACTTCATTGAGTGAGCGAGTACACGATCGTTGGTCTCGCTCGGATGTTTGCACAATGGGCCGCAAGGGGCAGCGGGACTGGCTTTTCTTTCGATTATTCTATCGGCACTCGCTTCGTGGGGGTCGATTACGTCTATGGCATCGAAACACGTGTTTGCTAAGCGGGACAGCCACATTTTCGAGGGTTGCGCTGCCGCAAAAGTGCGCCACGGGAAAGAGGAGGCGGCAACAGCTGTAAAAAAAATTTGCTTTCAAGATAAGGCCTAATAATCGGAGCAGATTACTTCCCTTTGCGTGTTTTTGCGGTAGAGCTAGCCACTGCTTCGCGCTGCCATTCGCCAACTGCGGAGTAAACTCTCTGGTAGCGAATTAACGGCATTTGAGATGACATGTGCATTCTGATAGTCGTGGCAAAACCACCAAATACTTTCTATTTTAATTTATGTTGAACGTAGTCCGCATTATTGCATTTTAAATATAGATGTGCCGGTACAAAATTTTTTGAATCAGTACCAGTAAGCTGTAGGAGTTCAGTGCCAGCATCTGTTATCAGTCTACAAATATGCCTTCTATAACGATGCTGATAGAGAATGTTTCCAGCTTAAAAGTTTTCAAGTTTACCATTAACAGTTTGACTTCTGTTTAACTAAATTTTTTAGAATAGACAAAGTACGGCGCAATGAAAGAAAATCGATGGCTATACTATGTTATTGGAGCAAGTTTGAGTGGGGAGCTCGGAAAGGTTTTCATTCATAGCTCGGAATGACCATAGCACACAACGAATATTTGTTGCATTCTCGAATTATCTGACGAAATGCAATTAGAATGAGCATTAGCTGCCGTGTAATAAAGCAAAATTGTTTTATTATTGAGATGCAACTAAATCGCTGTCAACTATCACAGACTTTCTCGTTTGATTGTAATAATATTTCACAAATCGTACTATCATATCATTTCACGATTTATAAGACAGCTCGTGCAGTGATGATATGATTATACTAAATGTACATTAACTGGCTGGCCTTTTTTGGGATGCAAAGGTGAACAATAATAAATTTATCATCACGCATAACACCAGCGCGCAGACATGCTGAAATCTTCGCAGGTTCGCCCTTTGAACACCGTTTTGGCAAGTACGCAGTTGCCATCGACCCATGCGATAATGTCTTTGATTCCATACTTTGCCGCGATCGCAGCGTTATCTTCGCAGTACTTTCTTGTCAGTCCCGGTACAGGTGGAGGACCTTTGCTGCCCCACTCTTCATTCGTACCGTTCGGAATCTCAGCACCAGGTTCAGGAGCTGGTAACGAGGGTACAGAAACGGCTGATCCAAAGCCATTTGGGATCGCTGGGAATGAATCAGTGCCTATCTTTCCAGGCGCTTTGGTAGTCTCAAAGCCGCCGCCAAATCCTCGGAAGGGCGGTTGCGTATCAGTAACAATTGGATTACTTGTTGTTTCAAATCCAGCACCAAATCGTGGATTGGTACCAAACGTTTCTGGTTCAGTGGTTGTCTCGAATCCAGCGCCAAATCCTCTCAATCCGAAGGAATTTTCCGTAGTTGTTTCGACATTCCCGCCGAAACCGGAATCTGTAGCAATTTCCCACATTGCTTCTGTAGTTGTTGCAAACTGATCGGGTGTGCCGCCAGGACTTTGGTTCTTCCAGTTTGGAATTTGTGGGCTCTGCGTTGGGAATACTGGAGAAGCTGCTGTTGTATCGGTCTGATGCAGAAAGTCAGAAGTTGTTGTATCAACCTTGTTTGGGGCGGTGGAACCGAATATTTTGGCCCACGGATCGACCACAGTCACGCTTTGAGTGGTTGAAAACTCTCGGCCATTTCCACTCCTTGATCGATGAAGAGTTTTCCTATCCATACGACCTGACGAAGGAAAAGAAGGCGCTTCCGTCGTCCCTTGATCGGGGAATGCAATCGACCAATCCGGAACAGATTCCGGTCCGCCTTCTTGTCCACCCTCCTGTCCACCCCACTGTCCATTAGTGATGTCTGGACCTGGACTGCCCGGCGGCCATCCGAGTCCAGCTGGCACTGTAGAATCGGGACCAAATGTACTTGCACCTTCGGCTTCAGGTCCGCCTGAATCAGGCTTTTGCCGCGCTTGTGCTGGATGAACGCGATTTAGGGCAAGTAGTCGTTCGAGTCGGTCAGATAAATTCGCGTTCCTCGAGTTCGCTCTAACACGAGCCAAGAAGCTGCTTTCACCTTGTCCAGCCCCAGTTGCTGCCATAGTCAAGAAAAGAGTAATCCATATTAAAGCTTTGCGAAAAGCAAGTGATGTAAATGAGAACATTTCGATAAGGAATTGTGGGATGACGGGATACACGTTTTGTAACAATGGAGAAACGAAATGAGTGGTAGGATATTTAACCGCCACCACTCAGTGTTCAACACACCGAGATATCAATGTGTCATGTGAAGAGTGGGTATATGAGAGGAAAGACCGGACTGTAGATGTTTTCGATCGGCGATTGAAATCCAGGAGTGGACGTTTTCGCGGCGACAACGAATCTTCAGGCCGAAAACTGCGAATTCGCGTCGCGTGTAGGAGGAAAATGACGCGGTACATTTCAGTTCCTTTGTTCGGTAGACCGGTTTAACATGTGAACCGAATAAAATGCGCTCATTTGAAGAGATCCTCAACTTCACTTGCTATGCATGCATTCTTTGAGCGTTTACTAAATATCTGCTTACGATTTCAGTATGCGAAAAATTCACATTCAGCATCGGGGATTGTTATTAAGATAAGGTGGTCAGCGTTCAGTGTGGTTCGCAGATGTTGACAAATTGCTCACCGCATCACGTGTCAAAAAAGAACATAAAAGACGCCCGATTGCGCGTCATCGGCCCCAGAAATTTGTTTGGAGCACTCGAAATGGTTTTTACTTGGGACTTGAAAGGAATATGCGCAACACGTAGAACAAACTTCAATGTCATATCAACGCATTTTCATGGCAAAATGCAGCAAGGTGTTATAAAAATCTCACTCCGATATTTAGCTCGATCGTCTGTTCTCATGCTGATAAAAGTAGCAGTCGTCAAGCAAACGACTAGGAAGCGGTTTAAATTATGAAGTCGCCGCAACACCTCACTGCTTAATTATCACACTTGAACGTTGCTTTGTCCCTACCGTGCAGTGAACATATTCCGATAATGCAGCCTTTCCTGTCATATTGCTTTTACGTTTAAAGCCTTTGCTGTCTGCTTGTGCAAAGATGAAATGCATTAAATCGTGACCATTTTTCAAAGTATAGCTCATATAGTGATCGAACAGTCGGTGAAGTCTATTGGTGGTAGATTTGCCATGGGAAAAATAGAGCAAATTCAGACCGGACGTTCATAACATTAAATCAGAAAATATGCGATGCCTATGCATAGTAAATTAAACAAAGAATTCTTCAATCAGCAAACAATGCGATTAGCCGGTAATCAGAATGATCCATTACGTCAATGGCATACTGAGCAGCGGCGGTTTGTTTTAAGAGCTGCTTGAATCATTCTGTTTTTGCCAACTAATAAACCTTGTGCCGCTTACAATTTGACTGCATTAGCGCGCTATTGCGTTTATAAATATTGCGCACGGTGTAGATGAATTACACTTGAATCAGCCAATTACGGTTGCACTGGAAGAGTTTCCGCTATTTCAAAAATGAAATTCGCTCTCGTCTGTCTCCTGGCCATCCCGGCCGTATTCGGCGGTATATTCTAATTTAATGTTATTTTTTTGTATCCTTGATTACCTTAATATGATGCATATTTAAAACTCAATTACACATAAATTATCTGCAAGTATAATCATCTCTAACTGAAGTGATCATTTAGAAAGAATCAATTTCATAGCAACGAATTAATTGGCAATTGCTTTTATGGGGTTTTTAAAGCTTTCTCTAGAGCATAAATCTGTCCTTATCCTTTGTAATTGTGAGCGGTGCGCAACCATAAACTGACCCGAGACGGATCAATCATCATCAAGGTTGCATTCAGTGCTAATGATGAACACATTCCTACATTATTCTTAAATAGAAAATCATTAATTTTTTCAGGTCTTCTCGGCGACATTGTGCCCGACGTTGTACCCGACATCGTCGGCGATATCTCCGGACTGGCCGGCGATGTCGCCAAAGATGTCGTCACCGATGTCGTCACCGAAGGTGTCACCGCAATCGCAGGAGAGAAGATTGGAAAGCAAGTTGGCGGAGTCGCTGGCGAACTCGCTGGCACGCTCGCCGAATGCTACGTCGAAGGAACATTGACTGGCGGTACTGGTTGCGCCGACAAGGTCGTCGATGCCGCTCTTGAGGTAAGACGTCGAGCGTGCTGAAACAATTTATTTAGCTTAAGGGATACAATTTACCAAAAAAGAGATAAATGATTTTCACTTTTGCGCTATAATGCAGGAAAATGTTTGAGGCATGTTTTATAGATAAGTGCTCGTTTTGAAAATGATGAAGCAGAGAGGGTAGGCCAAAAAATATAATGACTTTGATTCCACAATCGTTAGATAGGAATAGGAATCGTACTGTATAGAACTGTTGGATAAACATCAAAAAGCTACAAAAAGCTCTAACGCGTGGCACTTGGGTGAGGAATGCTTGTGTGGTTCAACCACTAGATCTGCATGCACGAAGTATACTGTGCGCATATTGTGTAACTCAAATATCTCAGACTTGGACACCCGTTTGAAATATGTTGGAGGTGTAACCGGTCGGCGTGAAGATATATGGCAATTCTAGAAACTGTCTTCACGCGTCTTTGATTATAATTTTTCAATCATCAAATTTCAAAAAATGTTAAAATTATTACTTGGCAAACGTTTCATAATCCTTCCCCTCTAATTTTCTTCCGGAAGAACGACAGCATCCATCAGCGCCCAAAGCCTCATCAAAATCAATGATTAAAAAAGATCAACGCGTATTAGTAGTAATAAAACCCTCTCCTCGCTAAAGGAGAATGCCCTGTCAATGCTACACTTAGCTAAAAATCAATGATCAATGAATATTTTCAGAAAGCTGGCAAAGAAATCATCGAAGATTTGAAGCAAGACTTGGCCGGTGACATCACCAAGGTCGCTAACGACGTAAGCAACGTGATCCAGGGAGCGATCGGCGATGTGTCTAAGGAAATTTCAAATACCATCGGAGGCGACATCGGAGCTCAAGTCGGCGGTAAATTTCTTTCACATTTAATATTATAAGTAATTACCTGTGCTGTGACACAGATATATACTGTTTACTAATGTGAAAATGATTAGATGCCGTCAGCGGAGCCCTGACCAATCTGGCTGGAGATGCCATCAAGGATGCTGCTGACGCCATCATTAAGCCAAGTAAGAGTCATTACCTTTCTCATTGAATTTTGGTGAACAGTTTGATGGGAGGAAGCATTCTATGCTACTACACGTCGCAATTATTAGGGAGCCCCTCTATGGACATCGGGCAACAGAATCATGAGGGATAAGGCTCATTTGCTACACCGAACATTATTTGGCCCATATTGGGTAACATTTGTTTATGTTGCCCACAGCTAGAACTTTTAGCCGCCCGTGTATCGCAACTCGGGTGCCTATTCCTCAAATGGTAAAGTAAAATGAAAATGATGATCATTTTCTGTCCCTTAATATATCAAAAGGTAAATAAAACAGAGCTTCGAAAGGCAGAATTTAGCGTTTTTTGTTTTCGAAGAATGGGCGCTTCCGGCCCTTAAACGTTTAACTGTGAGACTACTCCAAGATAACAAAACTTACCTTCATTTTAGGCGCCGCATGCACAGACAAGGACACGATCTGCCCATCGCAGAAGTCTCTGTGCACGAACACCATTTACGCCAAGCTGATGTCCGAACAGTGCTGCCAAACGTGCAAGGGTAAATTGGAAATTAAAAATGTTTCTTTATCGTTAAGTCACACATTGCACTGTAATAAAGCAAACTCTAAACATCATTGCTGCGTGGACAGGGCTTTTTCTAATTTCGCCAGTTTTAGCAAATTTCTGAAGAGAAAAGATAAACTCGTAATGGAGCTGAATTGCGCTTAATAGTTCTAACTAGGGGCATTGTATATCAAGCATGAAGCATCGGATAAGAAGACGATACCCGGTATAGGGATAGCTTTAATACATGGAAAACCTGCACCATCTTCTGTAGCAATAGTTTGAATGTTCCCTCAATCTATACAATTGTTTACTTTAACAGGTGCTGCGGCATCTTCATCATCGTCGTCTGCTTCAAGCAGCTCTTCTGGAGCATCTACAGCTACCAACGCGGCGGTGAAACCGACATGCAAAAATGTGGAATCGTATTGCACAGCTAGCAACAAGCAACTCTGCAACAACCAGGCCTACAAGAGCATGATGGCCAAAGGTTGCCCCCTGCTGTGCGGTGCCTGCTAAAGACCTGATTAATGCGGTTTCTATGCATTTACCAAAAATTTATGCGCTTTGAATTCATATTCCGCGTAGCCATTCTTGATAATCGCATAGAAATCGTAAGCCGCTGATGTTTGTGAGGCATGTGTGATCAGACTTCTACACTATTATCTAGAAAATATTATATTACGACCAACAATAAAGTTAGATGAATTTCATTCGTAGTGACAACCTATATCTGCTGGCTGTTTTTAATTGAAGATGTTTTATGATAATAAAGTGCTTAATTTATTTATTCCACTTTTTGGCGTAAACTTTAAAGTACCATGGCATGTGTAGAGCACTCGGTACGATTAGGAAGAATGGATAATTCATTCTTTTACTCAGGGTTGACAATGTCTAGAAGTTTTTGAAGTACGTGCGATGACTTTGTCTGCGAGCAACAACGAAAAGAGTACACAAAAGAAATATTGCTCAATGTCATTTCCGAATGTGTTTGCAAAATATTTTTGAAGTATGGAAACGAATAATATCAACAAAATATTCAATGTCCATAGCCTTAGGATCAACCTATGCCTCTCTGATAGATCAATCTCTTCACCAGCCTTTCGTTCAGATTATCCTGAGAATCAGGATAACACTTGTTGCGAATCAACTGTACAAAATTCTCTTGTATCGAATATGAGAACATATGACAGCAAATGTGCATCGGTGGCGGTACTTGATTTTTCTCACGATTCAAATAAACCATGTATCTGGACTGCAAAATATAGGGCGGCAGATGAGAATGCACTAATCAAACACTCGGCAGCAAGTAGCATCTTTTCTCATTCGCAAGGACCATTCGATCTTCAGAAGAGCACGAAAAAGCCTGTCGGAATTCGTCCATTTGCATTGCCACCCCGTTGACACGCACATTGCCGGTCCCGTGAGTATCTCTGTCATCCAATAGCACTGAAGAAATGAATCGAGGATCGTTCATGTGGACGTCGCAATAGAACTCGGCGTGTGCCACAAAAAACATTTGTGCATTTGTAAAGCTGAGCTGAGGAATTGCACGTTCCTTCAATTTTTCCTTTCCTATTTTTTCTTTCAACGCCTGCAATGGTCAGAAGATGTACATACAAAGAGAAACATGCTAATATCATCCCGAAATAGACACCGCACAGAAATAACGACTTTGGTCTATACACTCACACACTCATAATTTGTGCCATCATCGTTTGTTACTACCAGAATCAAGGCCTAGGCGCAAAGCAAAGATAGCAAAATTTAAATGATAGGAATAAATATATATGTGATTGTGTGTTAGGGATGTCGATCTCGCCAAAAAAATATATTATCTCTTACCTGAAAAGCCACTCTTGCCCCTTCAACATCAGGAATATTTTCGGGTAAGTTGTTCTGACCGTCGACGCAAACTGAACGATGATGTGTCTCCCCACTCTCTGATTCATGTGTGAAATTAAAGCATATTTCGTTGTAGAAGTCCTTATAGCAATCAAGAGTTTGGTTATATGAAATATATTTTGACCAATCGCTAGAACTAAAAGGGGGAGCGAATTGGTGAAAAAATTCGTGACCGATGGTTGAACCCAAATTGCCGTAGTTATAGCTGTCAGGAAAGTTTACGTTGTAGTATGGCGCGAGAAGAAGCAAGTAATGTATACGCAAAGCCCTGGTTGAAAAATAATCACCAGAGTCGGCATTCGATGCGATATTATCGCTCGGTGAGTATTGATATTCGCTCAGTTCGGCGTTCAACTCGAAATTGTGATCTGGTGAGCCCATTGTAAGGCTAAATCGAACATTTGACGCTCGCAAATTAACGATTTTCTCAATCATGTCTTCGTCGTCATAAAAGCCGGAAAATCGAGCCAATTCAGCTGAACAGCTATCTTCGTCGTATACTTCTTCATTAAAACCCACTATCTTGTAAATATTCAGTAGACCATCAATACTACGCAGCATTTGTCGATCATTTTGCAGCCAGGCAGCGGCCATCAGTGACTGACGAATTTGAGACCGGATCGATTCGGCAATATTTCTCACCTCAAATAGCATTATAGTGGCATCGGTATTATTTAGCATTGATCTCCTTATCATAATGGTTTAATTTCGTCGAAAATGTGTCCACAATCGCGGCACTCACAATACGACACACCAAAACGAAAGATGCGAATACAGTATGTGTACTCCCGTGGCGGATCAATGGGAGTCGGGTGATATATTTAAAAATGGAAATATTACTGTACTTATGCGAACACAGAGATATCCAACTAATTAAACTATACCAAACTACGCGTTCATATTTGTGCGCTCGTTTCCGTGGACGCTGAAAATGATTAATGTTTTATCCCACCTAGAAGGATTGCACGCTGAATTTCATAACGGGCGTCGGCCTAGGCGCGTCTTATTTATGCAACCAGGAGACATTCACAACAACAATATTGACTACATTATTTATTTTGACACTAAAACTGATACTAACCTCTAGCTGTTCGCGAACTGTTGTCATGGACAAATTATTGCGCACCGCTAAGTTCGCGACGTAAAGCATGAAGATGGCGCTAGACGTTTGTGGATTTAAAGCGTCGTAAAAACAGTCTCGTTCGATGGTCTCTTGCTGACTCATATTTAGCGTCATATTAGTAGACGGCGTTAAAACAACAGAACGAGCAATCGTCGCGACTGCTAAACATCGGATAAAATGCTTAGCCTCACTTTGTTGGTTGAGAAACAGCTGGAGCAATTCATCAAACATATTCTCGTCCAAGTTCACTTCCACGCTGCTCATATTCGCATGCTCGCCCCAGAAATAAGGCATCGTTTGCCTAATCGCCTCTTCAAGGTGCTTATTGTTTAAATTTTGCAGCGAGGTCCTCTTAATTGCCGAAAAATTTGAGTTCGCAGTTATGGACCGAAATTCAGCCACAAATGCCAAAAACTTGTCCTTTTCGCCTTGGAAAGTTTCGTTTTCCGTTTGGTTTATTGCTTCCAAGTAATTAATCCAAGAAGATTCGAGGGTGCTGTCGAACTCATCCTCGTTGACGTGTTCGTGATTTGTATCGGACCAAATAGTCAAGCAATTTTCGTTCGGATCGAACTCGGCTAAAAGCTCAGTTTCTGTCAAGGCGCTGCCGTCGTCTGCGAGTGCTCCTTTTTCGGTAAACACTATGTTCAATAGCGACTGTAAGAAGGCGACGGGTGTGATGAGAAAATGGGACATTTCTTCATAATCGTCGGCCAAAAAACTGTCCAAGTAGCGTTGGACCGCAGTCAGTTTATACGTGTTGTTCTGCGCAAATTGCGCGCAGTCAGCCATATAATTGATCAAAGCCTTCGATACCGACGGATACTTGGTATCCTTCTTTATCAATTCCAGCATGACGTTTCTAAATGCCCCCTTTAGCAGCTCATCGTTAGAGGATGGATGACTCCCACAGACAAAATCATAAAAATTATCACATGGATCAACACTCTCATTTAAGCCGACGCTTATAATAACAGCTAGATCTTTCGGGGAAACATTTGATCGAACCAATAGTAGAATAAATGAGGAAAATACAAGCACATAGATGTGAAGAAAACGTGGCATCGTTTGATGCCGAGAGGCACACTTGCTCCTTCATTACACAACACGCGTATACATCGCCTGCAGGCAGCTTAGTGTAAAGTTGGCCTGTCACGTTGTATCGATTGGGAAATGCTGCAAGTATTCTTTTGGGCGGGTTTCCGGGTCCTCAAGTAGACGTGTTATTAAGAAATATACCTTTTGTGTTATTTGCTGTGCTGAAGGTGAGTTATGTTTAGCGATGTTTTATTTGTGTTCTGTCATATCTATCAGGCGCGGAAGGTGTCGGGCATTGATACGAGAATCGATTTGGGCTCAAGGATAAGGCGGACCGCAGAGCTGTTGTCCTTCTACACTTCCCCGAAACGAACGCACCGCATCCAAAGTGACTGCGCTGCTGCACTTTATCGCTTTTGTTCAAGGAATCAAGAGACATTTTATGGTCGCACAGTTGCCTGGGTCAGTCTCCCTCTCCCTGCTGCTGGCCGCCACTTTTGGCTAACAGAAAGACGAATAATTTCTTCGGGAACAAACGGCGACAGCTTCATCCCAGTTCAAATATCCCGCCAACTAGACGTACCCCCCATCCATCACGCTCATGTGCGCTGTTGGCACATGCTGCACGCTTGAGGCAGACGGTTGGGACAAATCTAGCCCAGGGGAATAACGAACGTCATTATACAGCACCAGATTTAATGAAAATAATCTCCCACATAGTAGCTCATGCGTGGGCATATTTCTAATTTTCGAATTTCTTCAAAAAGATGGCTTACGTGTTGCTACAATACGGGAACAAGAATAAAATGGCAATAATAACTGAGGAAAGAAAACGGTAGGAATGAGCACTAGCGATAGTAAGCCCACGGCTTAATATCGAAAATCTGTTACTGATGTTGCGATGAACAGCCCCTATACATGTCAGTAACATTTAGTTGCTGTCATTACTGCAATGCTACGAAACGAGTGTGACCAGCCGCTATTGTCCTTTTTGGCGTTGTGTTCAGTGCGATCAAAAGCAGGGAGCGTATTCTTTAACAACGTTTTGTGTTTGTCACAAACTTGCAGTTTTGCATATAAGCGGAATAATTTGACATATTCGCATAGCATTACGGCATCGTTTTAACATTTGCAGGGATAAAACTTGCTCATTCAAGTCAACATACATCTGAGCAGTAGTGATGCGGACTCCGGAACGGATAGAACACTCACTATAAAGGATAGAACAGCTTTCAACGGTCGACGGTCGAAAAACACATACAATAATTAAGAACGAATGATGCATGATTGGTAATTCCCAATAATTGCATTAAAATGAAGTCGTCGACCGTTGACCCTGCCAAATCCTTAGCATATTAAACAATCGCCGTGAAGACAGGGAGCACATACAATTGAGAGGGTGGTGTTAGAACTTCGATGGCTAAACTGGCGCAATATCACTATTTTATAAAACCACGAATTGCAAAATAAAAAAGGCTTCATTCAAAGCGACACAAAAACTGTTCAGAGATCATAACAGCAAGCAAATAATTTACAACTGCAGTGTCGCCAGTGTTATACTAGAACGCTAGTTGAAGATTGACGCGAGATTAGTTAGTTTTTGAGCGCGTAGTGCTTGACTTTTAACACCGTGAATGCTCGACTTTTAACAAGAACGCAATTCAAACAAATTATTATCTACATTACGATAATTGTTCATGGCAAAATGCAGGTATCAAAAAGCGACCTGTTCCTAGGACGATATGCGAATGAACAGGACTGATGAAGTGGGACACAGAGTGGCAAATTGCTGGCAGAATGGGTTGGAGGGGAGGGGGATTAAGCGAAGGCGCAAATATGTCAATTAAGATTGAACGGCAGGTAGCAGCTTCTATTACAATTTTTCGAGCACAGTTGAGACAGAGAAACGTTTTGCCAGTACTATTTACTGGGCTAAGACATTTACTCTGAGCCAGCAAACAACAATCGAAGGTAGAGTAGACAAAGACCACATACAGATATATCAACTTAGTTTAAACTATTTAATATTTAATATTCGAGGTTTAAACAACTACGAAGGCAGAGCATAGTTCAAGACGTTTCTTAAGAATAAGATGAGGAACAATAAAATTGCAGTATGACTTGTAGAAGTCTAAGACTCTCCTAATACTAACAACCGAGCGTTGGCGTCTTTTAAAAAAGCAATAAAAAGCACGCAGATCAACTCAATTTGATGATAACTGCAATGGAACCACTGGATTCATAGGTGTCTTGCATAGACAGGCGGTTCGAATCGATTCAAGCCATCTGAAACGAGTAAAATTGCCAAATGCAGTAGATATTATTAGTGCGCAATTTGAACTTGAAATGCTTTTCAAAAGAATGCCCGCATACTACCCGATAAACACCTTCAGAGGAAGGTGTCGCGGTAGGTTAAACATTTGTACAGTGAAGTTCGTTTATACCGCTAGTTGGGAGACCGGCCAAATCTACCGGCATAAGCGAAATACCATTATTAGCTAGTTCTATTGTACTGATGGTAAGCGCTCTTCCACTATCCTACCTGCTGTAGGCGTAGTGACTGTCGGCGCGGAAGAAGTAGAAATGGGTTTTATAGTGCAGCTTAAAGACGTTATCCTTGTTAATATCGTCGTCCAACGACGGCGGCCCCACTTCGTAACCGAGCAGCGGCAAGTTGGCCAACGGTTCATCGTCCTGAAACAGTAATTGTCACTGCAAAGTAAAGTACGTCGGCTATAGGGTTGTTCGATTATTTGTTAACGCTTTGGTCGGAGAGACTGCGAGCTCCTCTTTGCTTAAGACAAAAAGCTATAGATATACGGCGTGGATAAAGAGTTCGAATTCTATGCAGTCCGGTTTAAGTTCAATTCCCGCATGGCGGAGATGATTTTTGCTTTTTATCTTTCTCCATAGAACTATCCTTAACAGAGATAAATGTGTGCTTAAAATATTCCAATAGAAAGATCCTTTGAAGCTCTTTTTGTAAAAAAGAAACAATTTGAATTACATCGTTTCTTCGACTGAGATCTTTAAATGGCTTAAATAACTGCATTGCATCATTCATTCCATTAGAATCACAATAGAATGACATCAAAATGCTGCATAATTTATGAATAATTCATAGGTGAGATGATCGCTTACGCTCAGATGAAAGAACTCGTTTAGGCAAATGAATAATGAAAAACACTAAAGCAGACTTTAAGGATTAAAATAACAAAAAACGATACTAACCGCGTGCGACTTGTAAAAGAAGAGGCAGAATTGCGTCTGCACCACCCATAACCTCTGCCATCCGCTCGAGTTACGGAACTTACGCACCAAGTAGCCACTCATCTGATTTTTGCTCGCCTAAAAGTACGAGAAAATACTAAAGACGAACAACAAATATTTCGGTCGCTTTTATAGTGAAGTTTTTTCGGTCAGTTACAAGAAATCTCGCCAGGCGTCATAGTTGGTGAAAAACGGTGCTCTAGTATCGAGAGACGAGCGTATCTTCTCCAAGAGTGATAGTCGTATTTTTGGATCTCTCTGTTGCGCTAGCTTTCTTAGTAACTTAGTGGAACAACGAAATAGGCTGCTGTTCATGAATCTCTCTCCTCCCCTCGCTTTCGCACATTCCCAAATGTCATTAAAATAACCCAACGAAGCCACCTAGTTTCAAGTTAGATTGGACGCATATCTGACATTAATTACGGCGCAATGAAACTAGCATGATATAATATTTTGCTATTAAAAGTGTTAGTTACTTTGTGGAGGTCTTCTTTGGTAAGGGTAGTCTGTCTGTGCCAACAGACGTGAAGAGTGCTATTGGCTCGATGGCTCGTCTGGCGGTCGTCAGATGCCGAAGCAGATGAAGAGGCGATCAGTGAGCGAGTCCCTGAGAATCACGATTATTAGTACGGTAGAAATCGTTTAAATTGGTTTCGCTTGTAATAGTAATTCATTTAGAGCGGTCAGGTCTGGCCGGCCCCGAATTTTCAGCTTCTTATGTTTTGTGCACGGTAAAAATTGTTTACAACAGTTTTCGCTAATACCGGTCCAAATCTGCCAGTCCCAAACGTTCTGTCGCACTTCTTTATCAGTGAATATAATTTTCAAAAACTGGCCTCTCAAATTTGTTAATTGCCCATGTATTTGGCTCAAGGTATAGTTTATATTGTTGAAAAGAAAAGAAACCCTAACACTGTAAGCTTTTAAGATTTATATCGAAAGGAAGATGCCTAATAATCGAGGACCACACAAGAAATGAAAAATTCACCAGAAGATGGATCCTCGCTGGGACTAAACGTGCTCGCATTGCTCTCCGTTCGGACATCGTCGTTGGAGTCTAAAAGACGTCATTATATTGCTCTGTATAGAAATTCGCCGTATAATTTTTCCATTATTCCACATAATTTTGAGAATCTTCCACTTACGAGTTGATTTGATAGTTGCGCTTTCGGGCAGAAGGTCGAGTTTCGACTCTTTTGCTATCTTTACAGCACATAATATGTCCTCGATCCAACGCTGCTTCTCCATATGGGTACTGGCGGCGACAATAATTGAACGATTAGCACCGTACACAGTGAAACAATGAGGTAGGTCTTTGGTTACGCCGTAGGCATCGCCATCCTCTAGCTAAAACGCGTATGTGATCATAGTCAATGAAATACAGTAGTAAAATTTTCAATCGAATGATAGTACAGCGTACACTTAAATTTCATCTTTATATTCAGATTTCTTAGTAAAAGAGAGCCTCAGGGAACACCGTAGCTCGCTTATTATTGAAAAATCAACTGAGCACATTCGCTGCGGCGTTCATACAATTAAATTTTATCGCTACGGGATCAACATTTGATTTTCTTGATGATGATCAGGAAATTAAGACGATAACTTCAATTCGCGTACAAGTCGGACGAAATCGACGCAAAAGTTGCGAATAGCGATGCAAGACAATGCAGATTATGCAGTATTAAGGCATTTTTACGCATTAATACGTTATTATAGAATAGTGAATAATAAAAAAGAGCGAACCATTAATCCTCTGAGAGGAATTTGGCCGTGAAGGCGGAAGGAGACGTCCTTAGAGGAAGTGCTAGAGTTGTGCGTGCGGTGCGCATACACAAGACAATCATTGAAGATCAAGAACATCCTCGACACGGCACCGTGCTTGCTCCAGCGTTGAAGACAGCCTTCGCGAAGGAATATCTTAAAACAAAGATTATCTATTACAATGCTCGACCTAATGTTCACCCTCCCAAAAGATAAACATTAATCCTCTGCTCTTTCATGAGAGTAAACCCTTGCGTGATTTTCATATTTTTAGCGTTTATTAGCGATACGGCAAAAAACAGGACGCCCACTGACACATTAACAGCACCGCAACTTGTCTTAATTTCAAACATTAGCGAATATCGAAAAGAGAGCGCCGTCGATCTCATTAAAGCCAATGAGCCAAGTCAGCAGGGACAAAAACCGTAGTGGCCGTGAGGATAGACCAAGTCAAAACTCGAACAATTCACTCAAATCAACGTTTAAAGAATGAAAAAAGCAAACTTCGACGCACCCTATTCGGCTGTACAAGATTCTCCACGTCAGCGAGATCGCGCTCTAGCTCAATCAACTTTACGTAGTTCTCGATACTTTCCAGCGTGTGCCTGTTGTCCTTGTTCACGGCCGATATCCGATCCATCGCCACTCGACAATCGCTCAAGTCGGCGTTGTTCTCCCCCGCCTCTTCGAGGTAAAAGCCCACGAGGCGCGCCAGGATTTGCTGCCACACGAGCAGCCGATGCGCTGGCTTCAGGAGGAGGGCGTTCACCGGCAAATAGCAGACCTGCAAATCAACGTAACCAATAGTTTATCGCATCACTTTTTTGTCGTCTGCGATACTATTGGATGGAACAGTCGTCCACACCGAAACGGGAAGGACTCTCAAACGTGGGACGCAAAAATCAATAATATGCTATAACTGCACAAGACAATTATACGGTATATTATACTTGTGGGTCTTACATATAATTTTTTACTCAAACTAGAGGATAGTCACTCGCTCTATTTCGGTATGGACAATGTTTACTGGTCGAACTAATAAGATTCGTTTCGCGACCACCGAACCAAACTCTATGATATAAATATAACTATCATCGGCCAGCATTCGTTTTCAAGCTATTTCAAGTTGATCAAAATACCTATTATTTATCATGCGCAATTATTCAAACAAAAACGATTTATTTCAACATCAAACGAAACTGACTTTGCGCTCTTCAAAGTGTCGATACGCATTTTGGAATGATTTCTTTGTACGGTAGAGCTCGTCGAGGGACGCCATGTACACAGGCAGCTGCTGCATGTACTGCTTGTAGTGATGGATTGTGTTATGAACGGCGCACAGAAGACTGTCCCCGATTCGAAAATCGGACGAACCTTCGCTGTCCACATCGGCGCTTCGCTCCCTGAAACATTTTCACGTAATACTTTATATATTTCTAGGCAAAACATTTCCATTTTACTAGAGGCACTTTCTAATTCAAAGAAGACATTTTTTATATCAAAGAAAACTTATTGCATATAGACTTGGCCGAGGAAAGATCCTAATTGTTTTTTAAAATGTTCCTGTCATACTGGATGGTATAAAAACGATTATTTTAGTTAAACATGGCACAAAGAAGAAACATTTCGAGTTTTCTCGTGAACATATTATTATGCGTCGTTTCATTTATCACTTTTTGAATGATGCTATGAATCACGCGTCGCAAGATAATCAATTCTATCATAAAAACACAACTTTGTCATATCCTAAAGCATCTTCGCGCTGTTCAACGAAACATTGTCTTACCATGCGGATATCTTCGCTTCCAGTTCGGTCAAATGGCCTTTATGAAAATCCAAGATGGGTTGAATGGAGGTGAACAAGTCGGTGAGTACTCGCGCGCCGTGCAAGATGACCTTAATCGGCTCGAAAGCGGTTTTCAAATGCTGCAAGTGTTTAAATAGACATCAAAACAATGTGAAACGGAGGCGAGGGGGAGAGAAAGAGCGCTGTCTAGCTCATTCGACTAGACTTTCCTTAGGCTTATTTCACAAAACTACTTTAAGTATAACTATTGTAAATATAGGATGGGGATGTATGCGGGAACATTCATCGCAAGGTAATTATATGTAACAAATTAACGCGCATATTGCGTTGCACTTGGAGCAGTTTTATGAAATATGCCGCGAAAACTCTTCGAGGCACAGTCATGTGAGGGCGCATAAAGCGACCACTGGCAAGTAAGGACCTCTCCACTTCCGCCATTTCTACAGCTAGACAGCTTTCTTTTGTTCCACCATCCACACGATACGATACCTCACAGACGATTTTCAAATCCGTCACAAAAGTCCTTTCGGTCATCAACAGTTCGCGCGCGATATGGAAGCTCTTGATCGTTGGCAGTTTCTAAAACACGACGATAAATGAAACGATAAGAAGCGAACTTTACTGAATTGGCAATGTTTAAACTGTATTGCTCACAGTTTTCTGCATTCAAATGTCGCTCGTCACACGAAATATTATTTGCTAATACGTTGGAATAAAACGTTTGTAGAGATAATGCGCTGTCTCTCTGTGTGTAAGGCGGGAAAAGCAGTTTTTATGAACTCAAAAATTCGACAAACTAGCATTCTAACTAAATGCAGAGGTTACGACATTGAATGCAGGGTTGATGAATTTGAATTCCAAAGTGATGAATTAAGATGAAAGGCTTTTCTAATAATAAATAACCTTTTTTCTGCTCGACGTATCCAGCGTCCCCTTGAAGTAGCCATAATCACCGCGTTCGCTTTGACTAGAGACTCCCTCGCCAATACTGTCGTTATGGACCAATCTCGGGCTGAGAGGCCCATACGGCGATACGTCCTGACCTGGAACAGCGCCAATAACTCGCTGATTAAATTGGCCGCTTTAAAGTATCAAGTTAATATAGCTCTGTTTGATTGTGCAGAACGCTACTGCCTACTCATTTAGTATCTAAGTGGTGGGTCACATTTGAATAGCACCTTGCTGAGTCTTCGTCACTCGCCGCTTTCCCTTCAATGAATTCATGATGCCTTATGAAAGAAATTTATATACTCTTTCTACATTAAATTTTACATTTCTGAATTTTCTTAAACAAAAGTGTCCGTTATAAGTTAAAAATTGTGCAGTTTGAAGTGAAGATGGTATCTTTCTTTATGCCCTCATCTTCAACTAAACAGTCTCGTTGATCGATGGAAAAGTTATGGGTAAATGATAGCTCTTGAGGCATAGTAATAAGCATTCTGGCTGTATCTTGAGTTTCCGTGAAAAAGTTCGCTATGTTAACGGTCTGTGATATAAACTAAACTTTCAGAGCAGTCCTTTCTCAGCTGTCTGCGTTGATTTGCATTCGACTTAGCTACACATGCTGCTTCACTCACCAGCAGCAAGGGCGGCTGCAGGACGCCGAGAGGAAGTCGTGGGCGGCGTGTCGGAAAGCACGTGAACACGACGCGTAGAGGTCGGCGGCGTTTCGGACAGCGTGCCATATACGGTCAACGCGCCGCTGTCGCTCGACTCGGCCGGCTGAATCGGTCGCTGCTGCTGGCGCTTATCCAAACTTGACGATGCGCTTGCCGATATACCGTACCTAAAAACAATATATTTTATTGAAATCCAATATAAAATGAAATGATTCGCAGTCAGCGTTTCATTCGCGGCTAAAATCTATTATGACATTTTCTCCACAGCAATGAGTGACCGAAATTCCCCTTGAAAGCTCAGAAAACAACTCAAACAAAAATATATTATAAATAAGGTAAAAACAGCCATTCATCCTTACTTTTTCGAAGGACTGATCTGCTTTTGATGAATGGAGAATTCGCTCTTTGATCCAGAACCATAGGCGGCAGGTCCGGATATTGGTCCACTGTCTAAACACATGAGAAGTAGACGCTTACAACAATCAATGTCGATCTTGCACGCATTGTTGAAAGAACGCAAAGCCATTAGCTCATTAGCGATCATCAGACGGCGAAAATTAATGTTGACCGACAGCCCCTAATCAGGTGCAAATGATCTGATAAATTAAAGATATTTTATGCGTCATCCGTCCAGTAACACTGTCACCCAATGCCTTTCTCTCGGTGCGTATGAACAAACGCAGTTGGAGAATTTTACTGAGTCACTTTCCAAACTAACAGTAACAATAAAGCAGCTGAATGCAACGGAGTGTCTAAAAATGACCTTCTCGCCAAGTCCGCACGAGCGGCTCAGCAAAAACAATTTTACACCGCGAAAAACTGGTAAACGTTTAGGTCATTTATAGACCCTGTTCAGAAGAAATACTCAGGTCCATTCAATAGTAGCTGCATTTGACTAGCGGAGTCGCTAGAACTGAAACACGCACCAATATGAGACTCAAAGAACCGACATACCGCGGCCATACCTCGACAACATGTCATTATTGATAGATTCATTCAACGCACCAAAAAACCATTTGGGCTCACTATGTACATTTAACTAAACGCGACTCGCAGGAGAAAGGCTAACGCAAAATTCGACAACTGTCCTTCGTTTACAAGATCGATTACCAATCGAGAATTCTCAAAAATGTGCGAAATATTGTGGAATTTTGCGTTAATAAAGATGAATAAGCTTTGAATGGCGGGGAAAACACTTTGAAACAGTAGGAGCGTAGAGATTAATTTGGCATTTCAACTGGACTCAGAAGCCGCAGCAATGGTGAGCTCACTCAATCAGATTCACGTCCGTGAAGATTCAGTATGTTAGCCTCGTAATTATAAACCGATACAACGCAACGTAAAAGCTGACAAAAACACACTCGTGCATATTTTCACTCTGCACGCCATTCTGACAAAATAATATTAAATTTCGAGTTAGACAAAGATCATATTCTCAAATTCAGAGATTGATTGATCAAAAATAAGTCATTTGCTAGCTTTTGCGTTACGTCGTCGTAATCGATTTATGCAAATGTGACAAACGTTTCAGATTCTGACTTGAAGCAGTAAAGCGGGTCAACAGATCAATGGAAGCGAACCAGGAAATAGAAGAAATGGACCAGGAAAGGCTGATGTGTGTGCATTTTACACGACTAGAAAACAAAAGCACTAATTGGTATTAATCTGGCACGTATATGTATAAGCGCGAATCTTTGACTTTTTAACAAAAAAAACAACCGAATCCTATAGATTACTTTCATATACGTAGTAAGCAAGTTTCTAGCACCAGTATAAACAAAATTGTCAGCAATGTGCAGCATTGACTAAGCAAAACTCAACGAATCATCATCATCATCATCCACTACTATAGACTATAATCTCGCGATGCTCAACAACATATTGACACTCTGGTGCGAAAAAACGTGTAAAGTTCCAGCTATTACGCCTAAAATAATCATCTAACCATGCCCTAACAAGCTCAAATCAATATAAAATGCACACGATTTTTTCGAACCTCCCGCCGTCGCCGCTTTCGCGTTGAGAGACTTATAAGGGCACGAATTCATCCTTCACTTTGAAAGAGGTGCTGAGGCCATATGAGCGTTTCACTGCCAAATCTATGGTCGATAGCGCATACATTTTGTTCATAACGTTAAAGTGACAGGGCTGTAAAGAGCTGCAGTGTGAACTGCCAAAAAAACAAAGGCGACGACGGTAGGAGCAACTGTTTGAAATATCGGACGTCGCGTGGAATCAAATAAAACTTTTGAAACTTCAAAAATGTTCAGCTATGCAATATCAATTTTGATACAATATAATATCTGATTCCACTTTGGACCCTACAACACACAGAGCTACTGCAAAACCACTAACCAACATCACCAGGACTAGAACAGCAAGCGACAACTCTAAAACTGAGGAGAAAAGGAGAAAGGAATACGAGGCAAATGAAAGAAAGTAAAATGAGAAGAGAAAAGAGGATGAAGGAAGTTGTTGGCGCAGCAGAAACGGAGGATGCAGCCTTTGAGGCGGCGTAGGGATGATTCACAATTCGCTACTTCTCTTGACCAATTTGTGTGGTTGATTGACTGCACTCAAGTACCAACAGCAAAGTAACAACTTCAGTCCATCATCAACCCCAGTAACACTCATAACTTCCCCCGGTTACTTCAAAAGTCAGTCCATAAAACGCCGTCTTCAGTACGCGATGAGCACACGTATCCTCTTGGTTTCGTCTCGTCGCCGCCATTCGACCGCTCTCGCTCGCCATTGGACGACGCGCTGTCGTCAATGAAGGGCGGGTCGAGAGAATCACACGTACTCAGTCGGGAGCTTCTCGGACCGCCCATACTATCCTTTACACCAGCCACGTTGCCCATAGATACACCGCCGAAATTCTGCTGACCACCAGCCAGCAGCGGCGCCAGGCGATCGCTCGCCAAAGGCGGCGGGGGCGGCGGCAGACTGACCACTCCGGTGCCGAAACTCTGCACCGATTGGCTGTCAAGGCTGCTCACGCTTCTCGTCAACGGCCCCACAATCGTCTCCAGTTGATCCATGCCGTCGTTGAGGCTGCTAATTTCAGCCGAGTCGTCGCCATGCTCGCTGTCGAAGTCGTCGAAGGGCAGTTCCGGCTGCGACGACGAAACGGGCCGACTGAACTGTCCGTATACGCCGCGCTCCCTCTGCTCAGCGCCAGTCATCTCGTGCACCAGTGGCGCCGCGACGCTAAACCGAACCGGCTGCGTTCTTCGTCGCGGATCGCCCCGCTTGCCTCTGCTGGCCGAAGTTTTGCCGCTACGCTCTTGACTCAACGAGCGCCGACGCAGAATATACTCCACCACATTGCCTGATTCAGGCGTTGTCGGAGACACCGAGTGGTCTTGACTGGAAAAGTTGCCCGGCGACGGCAGGCGATTGCGGTGGACCAAGTCGAGCGATTTACGTCGGTACTGCTTTAGCGCTAGATCGGGACTCTTCGATTTAGGCCGTCCACGCATTACAACCGACTCGGTCGATCGGGCGATAGTGGTGTCAGCAATCGAAGAGGGTATCGTTTTGGAGGTGTTCGGTTCTTTGAAAGTGGAAAAGGGAACGTCAGAGGCCTTTTGCTCGTCGTTGCTCTGCACTTGCCGTATTGTGAGTACATAGGGAATATCGCTGTTGAACAAGTGACACTGTTGAATGTCTGGGCGATCTTCGCTCTGGACAGACACCAAAGGTCGGCGTTGGCGGCGCTCCGGACTCGTGACAATGTCGCCGCTTCTTGAAATCTCTTCCTCCACCGCAGCGCTAGACTGCGGCGGTACGATTGGCTCGGGCACAGACACAACTGGGGGAGATGGAAGTACACCCTCTTCCCGAGCAAGCGCATCGCCAGAAGACGGACTAGATGGACTCGTTGCGCTGTTGGTCATTTTGAGATTTTTCGGCTTTGGCGGGACGACGGGTTTCTGGCGTTTCTCCTTGTTGCTGTCGGCGACAATCATCGCGGTCGGCTTGCTGAGAATCTTACCGGGCAGCGGTCTGGGCGCGCCGTAGGTCAGCGGCTCTTCCTGACGTTCAGGGGGAGAGCCGGCAGTCGCGCTCAAAGGGGACCTGACTTGGGCGTAGCCGGCGCGGTCTTCCTCCAGCTCCTGTAGGAGCGCTTCAGTAATGGGCACGATGGCAATCGGACGCACTTCGGGCGAAAGCGGAGTCGTCTGGCACGTCTCGTCAACTGCGCTCGGGGGCGCGTTGATTGGGCTCGTAGCTAGCAGTTTGATTTCGTGTCGATGCTGCACGGTGGTCGACGTACTGAAGTACATCGGGTTGTCTTGCGCAGTAGCGATAATTTCCGGCATGACTAACGCTTCGTGCGGAGTTGGCACAATGTCGACGACGACGACAGAAGTATTAGCGTGGTTTGAAAGGGACGTAGATGTGGAAAGCGCTTGATGTTGCGGTTCGTGATCGGCGAGATGATAAGAGTCCTCGCTGATATTGTCATCGTGATCGTGCCTATCGTGCAAAAAGTCATCGCCGCTGAGCGACTTCGGACACTCGCATTTCAATTCGAACTCGCTGCGATGGACAGTTAGCTCGGCGCCGACGTTCGGCAGCGAAACGCTCATACACCCCACCGCACCGTCCCCGTTTTTCTGTATTTTAATGGGACGCGACGACGCGGCTGACACGGCGGGAGGCGACGAACATTCGAACACTTCGCCACGCGCGACACGAAAATTACCACTACCGCCTCCGTCAGCACCATCAACTACAGGGATATGGAAGCTAATCGTCTGTTTCGGCGTCGTTGGCTGACTGCGGTAGTGGTGAGGCAGCTGGTGCTGTTTCATAGCGGGTGCATAGGCGAAGCCGACTGGAGGTGTACCTGGTACGTTCCCGCTCCCATTTGTCGCGCCTCGCTGGGAGGGGGCGGGCGGCGACATCGAAGAGGTCGTTTCAGCCGGATGGTGATGACGCTGGTTGGGCGCTTGCGCTCGACCGTTCCTCTGCTGCGTCGGTTGCGATTGAGGCGGCCGCGACGCTGTCACACCGCCGTTCCGACCCGCCGGTACCAACGGCGTCGGCAGAGACCGCTCGCTTAGCGATGAGTACGGCATAGTCCCGCCGAAATGTGCCGGCCGAGATAACCTTTCAGACCGAGTTGAGAATGACGGACGAATTGGTCTAAAATCAATCCCTTTTCATGCGATAAATAAATAAATAGTGCGCAATGTATTTGTTTACTTTTAAGAACCATAATCGGAAAAAGAAAGCAGTTTTTGATGTGGTAATAGCGATATATTTAGGATGGTAAATAGGGTTGTAACGGGGACTGGGAATTCCCCGTTCCCCGGGGATTCCCCGTCCCCGTCCCCGTCCCCGTCCCCGGAATTTGATTTTGTCCCCGTCCCCGAAATTCCCCGTCCCCGGAATTTCAATTTGTCCCCGTCCCCGAAATTCCCCGTCCCCGGAATCTGATTTTGTCCCCGTCCCCGGAATTCCCCGTCCCTAAAAATCAAATTTTTCCCTACTCAATTATCATAATTTATAATTTTGATATTAGTTCAGTGTAGTTTACACTATGTCGATACATTACTATGCATTTTAAGTCATTTTTAATTGATTTTTTTTCGCATTTTTTTGTCCCCGTCCCCGAAATTCGCGTCCCCGAAAATTCCCCGTCCCCGGAATTTAATTTTGTCCCCGTCCCCGGAATCTGAATTTGTCCCCGTCCCCGAAATTCCCCGTCCCCGGAATTTCCGATTCCCCGTCCCCGTTACAACCCTAATGGTAAAGTTGGTAGAAAATGGCATTGTTTTCTAACAAAATTTGTGAATAAGATAAGGTAGGAGCGACGTTTAAAAGCAATTTTAGAGCTCTAAAAATCACGAGTTATTCTCAAGAATGAGCGCGCCACGATGATTATTCTACAAAATGGCAAATATCCAAGGTCATCGGAGGTTCGAGTTTAAGGGTAACAACCTCCTATGTTCCCACGAGCAATAATAGCGATTATCAGCGATTACCTTGTAAATGGCTCTCTTCGCTTGTGATGTTCCCGAACGTAATCTATCAGTTGCTTTTGCGTTCTTCCATTATACCTAAACATAACACGCATTAATCACAAGCGCTGCATAAGCGTCTTATCATTCATGCATAAACGTACAATATAAATTTTGGTTTACTAAACGACTCGGTGGTTTTTAACAATAAAAAATGAATCACTGCATAATTTTTCGATTGCAGAGCCCATTTGGTTGATGAAATTAGTTGGCACGAATAATAAGCTATTATATCGAGCACTGCGCTCAAATAGCGACGAGCTTGAAAAAGAAATATGTATTTTATGAAAGCGATTGTGTTGAACAATTAAACTGATACTTTAGCAGACATAAATTAAGGACAGTAAAAGTGCAATAAACACACAACCTCTAATGCATTAATTTTTCATTTCCACTTCAAACTGAACTCTCTCCAAATACCGCTAGAAAGTTTTTCATTGCGAATAGGACGCTTCAAAAATCAAATTGAACATTTCTCTGCATAATATACTCAACAATAATGCCCATTTTGATTGGAAAAGTAATCGATTTAGTGAGGAAGATGTCAAATTTCAAGGGGAAAAGATACATGTTACAAAAGAACAAGAAAAAGTACCGAAAAGACGATCCTCTGCTAAAGAATTTGCCGTCCTTAGCTTTCGTCGGCGTTTCGATGTCGACGCAGCGGAAAAAGGCGTGATGCTCAACGCATTTCTTCCAGAACGATTTGCATTCGTTGCGCGTCTCGAAGACAAACTCGATCGTCTCCTTGTAGTATTGCTGAAATTAAATATCGTCTGTCTCGTTCATTTCAGTCAAAAAATTCCCAATGCCAGTCTGTTGGCAATAATAAGGCTATGAAGATGAAAAACACTCACGTAGCTCTCAGGGTGAAGTTTGATGAGCAATTTCTTCCTCTTGAAGCTGAGCTTGCGAATCTTTGCCCAGGAAAAAGTGGACACACATTGTAACTGATGAAATACCCGCACACCCATATGCGCCACCGACAAGTTCACAGCCGTCCCCTCAACATCCTAAAATGGCTTATAAATAAAGTAATTATGAACATTCGTTAGAGTCAAAGTAACAGCATTTTGTTGGCAGAAAGCGCCGTGAATGTTGAAACAATTGAACTATTAGAGCAAGTATTAAGGTAAGCGCTGTATCAAAAATGGGATTTCGGAAATGGGAAATTCCGCATATGAGGAAATCATATTTCGACATGGGATTCGGAGGATGGAAATGAACCCATTTTGGAGACAATTAAAAGTCAAAATTATATAAATTTAATTTCAGTGGTAATGCTTTCGCTGATTAATCTATATTTTTACTACAGAGATAACTTGATAATCGAAAACTGAGAAAAACCAATCAAAGAGCGCAGCGAAGCGAAATCATTCAATTGAAACTGACCTTAGCGATATGAAATTTAACGCCGTAAAAATCGCATCTCCTTGCTGTTTCGAGAAGAGCCAAATCGCTTTCACCAGGACTCATACCGCTGAAAAATATACAATTTCACGAAACTATCCAAAACATAGATGAGGTAACATTGTTTAAATATGGATTCAGCAGATGTTTGAGGACGTAAAACTTACTACAAGGAGAATTACGACGAGAAAAGTGACGAGCTATTTTTATATCGGGTAAAGCTTATATAAGTGTATAAGACATTATTCTATCACTATTTACAGCGACCACCATTTCTTCATAATTCTCTATTTTAGATGATCTCCATATAACTCATAACTAACGCAATATTACCGCACACAAATAATACTTACATAAACAATATTATTCCAAGCTTTCATAATATTATGAGGCACATATCGAAAGCTACTTACATGAGCTTTTTGTGATTTTCCATGACCTTTCGCTGGAAGTCGGCGTTCTGGTTGGGGACAAAGCGAGTGGAGGAAAGGTAAGTGTGATCGGGGTAATCTTCGGCGGAGTAATCGCCGCATTCGGACTGCACAATATAGCCGACCATGAGCGCGGCCGTGTTGTCATTGCAGACGAACTCTCCGGTGCTCAGGTCACGTTTAAGCTGCATCGCGAACAAATACCTGCAATCAACTCAGTTGAATCGGTGCACCACTTTGGCATCCAACCAAAAAATGTATCTCGTTTCTTTACTTATCCCCCCATTCGTTTAGCATCCGAAATATGAGTAGTGGCGGTCAATGCATTATCTTTGCCACGATTATAAATTGTTCGTCAACGAAAGACAAGAGATAGTAACGAGAAAATAGCTCAGCTAAGCAGATATTTAATTTTTCAAAAATTTCTTTTCCGATTGCATCTTTCGACAACTTGGACAGAATATCACTAAACATAGACGACGTTATTGGAAGAGAGAAGAATCCGCCAAAAAAACAAGGTCATTATAACAACCGAATAGGCAGATATGCCCTTCACAAAGTGGCGCAGAAGGTGAAAAAGCGCACCTGGTGTATTCTTCTTCCAAGTCGGAGGGATTGGGGGTGTAAAACTTGACGACGAAGTAAAACCGCGCATCACTCTGGCTGGAGGTGATCTGTCGCAATATCGGCTTCTCCTTATCCAACCAACACTGCAAAAGTTTATCACTTATACTTCCCCAACTCAGTCACGAGATTAAACGTGCACGATTGTTAGGCATGCACTCTCATGCAATCCCGCTGCGCTTCAAAAAAAAGAGAATATAAATTTTCTGGCAGTGTANCACAGTCACGAGATTAAACGTGCACGATTGTTAGGCATGCACTCTCATGCAATCCCGCTGCGCTTCAAAAAAAAGAGAATATGAAAATTTTCGGCAGTGTAGGCGAGGTTTGTCACACGATACCAAATAATGCATTATTAACTATTTCACTACAATAGCGTCACAAATTCCCATGTTTTTCACATTCGACGTCAAAGCAAACATTCTTTTTCTGAATCCAATCTTTATGCAAATGAAACAAACTTACATGGCTGCCATAGCAATCCAGAAACTCCAGTCCGAAATAGTCGCACTCGAGCAAGTTTAGATGCCGGCAAACTTCGTCAAATAACGCCTGGCCAAGCGCCTTGTGCTAAAAGTGTTTTAAACATAAATGCGTGCAAAAACAGTTTTAAACTGTACTAATTATTAGAAAAGAGTAAAAGTTAATATTGTGTAATGTCATATGGCAAATGCGATGATGCACTGTCACATTGGACCGTTGACTGTTTCAATAATAGTCTGTCATCGCCTAAACAATGAAGAATTGGCGTAAGCAGCGGTACATGTGTTTTGTATGTCCCTAATTAGCGTGCTGCTACCCACTGCAGTAAAGCGCAACTGGCGCCGAGATAGACACATCGCAGTTCGCAGAAGAAATATGTTTCGCATCAAGGCACCAAACTGACAAGGCGCATTTGCGAGCTGCTGGTTGTGCTGTTGTTACGCAACAGAAAACAAAGCCTGCCGCTCTCTGCACCAGACGTCCCCGTGATTCGCCGCCTGCGATGCAACCATTCGTCTGTCAGTCAGTAAGTCACCAGGCGGCGCCACCTAACATTGCACTCCGTGCCCTTCGTTACGGCGGCGCGGTGCGGCGCGATGCCCCGTGCTGGTACTACTGGCGCGGGCGAGGTTGTATCGGATGTCATTCCACCGCCGCCGCCAGTAAGAGATAAAGAGCAAGAGCTCCGCCTCGGTCGATACACTCGGGCAACAAGCTGACCACCCCGCCAACAACACCACGCAAAAGCGCCCCATCACCCGGCCCGAATCCCTCCCAGGCGCCGGCTACTGCAGTCCGCCGAATCGTCAGCTGGCGTTCCCTCCCCCCTTCCCCCCTTTTCCCTCTGCACTACCCCTCGCCACACGCTAAACCCGTTACTCCTCTCTCCTCTCTCTCGCCAGATCGCATTAGCTTCGTCGACGCGTCCGTCGCATTAGCTATGCGCATTTGTTGGTCGCATAGGCTCGTGGGGGGAGGGGAGTAATGGTCGGCGGCGGCTAAGTCGTTCCTGCTTCTTCTTGGCTTAGCGAACCAGGCCCAGCCCTCAACAGTACGGCTCATATCGAGCGCTCAATGACCTCGCAGACGAGCGCCGAAATGAACCGACTGCGCCAGTTGACGCGCTCCAACGCGCAACACCCAACCCCGACAGACAAATCGATTAGTCAGCGTCGAATGCTGTCGTGTAGCGCCTCGTCGCGGTCGGCACTGCGCCAGACATAAAACAATTCCCTCCATCAACAAGCGCATGCCCCCCGATGTTGCACCAACATCCTCACTACACACTTTCACGCCTCACACCACATAAATAACATTGCACAGCAGGATATTACGCTAAATACATTTGGACGGTTCTGATCAATGCATTTCATTGTTTGAAATCATCCCCGTTTGATAATAAACCAAACAATATGCTACATAAAAACTGAATGCATCGTAACCAGTATAGATCACGTTATCGAGGACATTTACAAAAAATTTCTCGTTTTATATATAAAAGACGACATCCTTCAATTTGGATACTCGAAAAAACAACGTTTAAATATGCGGGTACTATGAAATTGAGTCTGGCGCGTAAGATACGAATAGAAAAACAAGCTGAATTAAGTCTCAGAATAATGCCACATTGAACGGCTGAAGCGACAGAACGCCTTGGTAGCGCATCAGTAAAAGCGCGTCGACACGTACACGCGAGGTTTCGCCGCAAAACGTGAATCTCGAAAAGATAACACTACTGCACGACAATACCACCGTCAGTACTCCTCGTAAAATAACGCGCGTAATGCATCTGCACACTGTTTTCGGCACAACTATCAACCATTAAGGTGAAGTTGACGTACGTCAACGTAGTCAGGTAATACCGCTCCCGTAGCGGAAATAAGACCAAAAATGGAGAAAAAGAAAAACATACCCCCAAATGGAAGACGCCAACGGAGTCGTCGAGCATACGCACTTTGATACACATAAGTTTGCCGCGCTTCGGGTCCATTCCCGGCGGTGGTGGCGCGCCCACTCCTTGCGGAATAATCGACGAGGAGCCCACAGGCGGCGGTGGCCTGAAATTACACAATCAATTGTCACAATTACAAACGATTATTTATGGAGCAGGTAACGGCAAATTTGGTGACTTTTCATTGGGTGAAATCATAAATAGACAGTGGGGGAGGTAGTAGTGGCTCACTCGCCGCAGGAGGGTTGCGCTTTGATCTCTTTGTATGTTGGGGGGATGGGAGCAGTTTTCAAAGGCAAGGGCGGTGCACGATCGTTTGTGAGTGGATTTAGTGACGTTTTTGAAAAAAGAACGTCAACTAAGTGACGAACATTTGATCGATGCCCGTGTAGAGGGCGGCACCATCTCACCCTTCCACACCGACTAGTGGCCACAACTGAGTAAAATAGCAAGTTAAAATATATGCAAGGCGAAAGTGTCGCAAGCGAAACCGTTTGAATGCAAGCTTGAACAGCATACGAATGTTAACACATTTTGCACTAATTTCAGAATTATTTCTTTTAATTTAAATAAATTCAGCGTCAAATCATTCGAGCAATAACGCTCAACGTGAAATCCGCCATAATGATGAGCTGCTTTGCAAGCTGATAAATCGTACAGCTGCAATCTCACACTTCTAAACACATTGACTGCTAAAACATCTCTTGACCGCCCGCTGACCATTAAAAGTTATCAATGCATATAATTAATTCAAAAATTAACCAAATATTACTGAAAAACATAGAAATACTTGTAGTATATCCACGCAAAGGCCCGAGTCGTCGAAGCAGCGGCTAGCAAAACTCTCGCATCCTTAAGTTTGAATCGATCTCGGACGGAGACCGTTCAAAGCGCAGTCGATCGACGAAAGAAAAACGGCGAGCGCGCTGCTCAATCAGAGAAGGAGGAGTAGGAGAGAAGGAGTAGGGGAAGAGGGGGGAAAGAAGCAGAGAGGAGAAACGAATTGATCACATCGAATCAAGGCAAGCACGACAGACCTGGCAGTCTCGCCATGCGGCAGTTGAACGCCGGCCATTGCGTCGCCCGAGGCGCCACAGCGAGGCGATGTTGCGGCGTGCTCTCGCCCCGGCACAAGTAGAGCGTCGTCGTCCTCGTCGTCGTCGTCGTCTTCGTCGACGAAGAGCACAAAATTAATTTGTCCGCCGTCGCATTAGAGCACCCGTGGCCAATCCGCGCCGTATGGGAGTATGGGACCGCCGCCGCTCTCGCCCAGACGGCTTCTCTCTTTCGCACACACTCTCACAAGCCGTGTGGTCGCGCCTGGAGCAAGTAGTGAATCGAGTCGAACACAGCCCAGCAGTCAAAATACTCTGTAGTCGCTCGTGCAGCCGCGGTGTGGGAACTAGTGGCCGCGCAGCAGGGACGCGCGCGCCAACCGAAATTCGCGACCACCGCCCCGGCGCCCGCCGATGCCCTGTGGCGCGCGCGGCGCGTCCGAATTATTGATCGCTCCCCAGATTGACCAACCAACAACGCACTCCTTATACTCGACGATATGGCCGCCGTCGCACAAATTGGCCGCAGCGTACGGCGTACAAGGATGTGGCCCAGCACGCAATGTAGCGGCAATAAGGCTTTTTAATTGCGACTAGCCCGGAAGCAATAAAATTAAATAGACTCGTCAGCAATTATTTAAATGCATCAAAATTTCTACATAACGCCCTCTTCTCATTAACACATTTGCTACAAGACTTTTCAGTGTTGTCAATCAGACGAACATATGACATGCTACAATACAACAAAGCTTAAAGTGGTCCAGTGATCTCATAAATATTAAGCCGATTAAATAAGTTTTGAAAATGTTTTCAATACGAGAGTGCGGGTGACGTTCGATCTGTTGGAAGCTTTTGGCTTCTGTGTCATTCTTACGATATAACTAGAGATAACCGAATGGGCGGCTGGCCAAGGATCGCTTTGCAGTGCACTTACGTCATTGCTGGTGTTATATTTCTACGTTCACAAATAACTTCCCTGATTAATATTAACTCGGATGATTTCACTTTTTTCAGTATGTTCGAAGAAACAACCTTCGACTACTTCAGCCACTTCAATTAACTGCTTGAAATATTCATCTACTTCCTCGCTACTCTCGACTGCCTGCGAAATCAACAATATTCAATAACTAGGCCAGCCACAAAACGAAAGATGGGATCAAATTATTTGGTGCTACAAGTGCACGGTGTTTTCTCAAACAAGGAAGTAGGGCTTCCGCAGTCGTATTACCGAATAAACAGTATTCATGACGTTTTTGGGGATCAAAGAGAGGCAAAAGTTGTGAGAAGTCGATCAGTTACTTGCCCTCGAAAAGGTCAGCCATTGCCGTGATCAATTTCATATATATTACAGTCGACTCTCGATATAACGCCACCCCTAGGGACCGGCCCGAGGTGGCGTTATATCAAGAGTGGTGTTATATCGAGGGTCATTTTGCCTTAATTTCCTTTAGGGCCAACCAAATCGGGCCCAACCAAGGTGGCGTTATATCGAGAGTGGCGTTATATCGAGATGGCGTTATATCGAGAGTCGACTGTATTCAATGGAGAACTTTGGTCATCCCTAGCTTAAAGGAATGTATCTCCTGTTGTTTTCAGCTACATATGACAAACTGTAAGTTCATTACAGTATAAATAGATACGATTCACAACCAGCATGTCATAAATGCCTGTTAAAAATAAACGGTACACACATTTCAGGTGGAGGTTGACCAGAGTTTCACTTTAACTCCCAAGTGTGAAATTTAAAGTTTGAAATAAACTTCAGTTGGCAATGCATAAACTACACTACAGTAAACTTCTGAAAGCGAAAAAACACCCAGCTGCGCAAAAGCAATAAATAACACTAAATTAGTTCGCTAAAGGAAGGGAAACGATCCGAGTAACGACCAACTCGGCCAGAAACACTTTGCTAGTCGACACAAGGCGCATTTCGCTCGCGTCAGCGTTAGCAACCGGGCGATATCCCTCCCTCCCCCGAACAAGCGTGTAGAATGCCTATCAGTATTGTTCATTCGAACGAGAAATTTGCGCGATCGTTTTGCGCCGCCTTTTCGCTCGGGCACGATCTATTCGACAGCGGCCGGCCGGAACCGCGGATCTAGTGCGCGCGCGTTTGGCTTAATTCTTCGCGTCGACAGCTTTGGGGATCAATACCACTCTTGGGCGCTAGTCGGCCCATCGTCATGCTTCGGGTGGCAACGTCTTGGACTGCCGGACGGCGCACAACGACCATAGGGAGGGCGCCCGGACTCGATCGACTCTACTATGTGCTTCTGCTTCGTGTCTCCTGAGCTTTTCATGACCTTCATTTACTTTGGCGTGTGACAATGGGACGACTGGAGACATTGACTCGCATTCTATCTCCTTCCCTCCCCCCACCACCACTCTCTATTCCTTCGTCTTTCTCTCACTCACTCGCTCTCAAGTGTCTCAGCTCAAACTCGAATCCGAATTGCATTATTGAACCGCGACCGACAGAAGCAAAACAAATTGCACCAATCCAACGAATCGACTTCGAGAAACCAAGAAAGATATCCCCTTACACTGACAAATGATTGCAAGTGTTCCGCGAAACATATGCAGCACTCAGAACAAACGTTGCAATAATAGTCTAAAGTAGAAGCGAAAGCTCAACTAGAAGCCACTAATTAGACACAAAAATGTGTTTCCAATCGTACAAGGATAAAATTAACGTGACACAAAATCGACGTTGGCTTTTGCAATTTTAACCCGCAAAGGCAGAGATCCATGGACAAACATTCCAAAAATACGGATTCACATAATGAATGGACGACTTAAAGATATCAAGCATCTACTTCAAACGATAATCTCCGCCGATCCGTTTCATTTCAAACGGGTGCGCGATCGCGTCAAATCAAACAGAGAGAGCGGTTGCTTCGGTGTAAATTAAACAGGCGCTATGAATACTGTATTGATTACGCTTGCGCATCAATTACAAGGTTCAAAGGCGATGAGCACTTCATAAATGTTTGTTAACGCGTACAAAGAGCGAATAGCGCTAAATCGAAATAACTTTTACTAGCTGCAGTATTTTCGTAATCTATTAGGACTTGAATTGGTAGCGCCAGACTTACTGGGCCGATTTTATATCTTCTACTTAAGCTAAAGCTCTACTTAAGGGACATAATTTATCATTGCATTAAGTACAACTTCAGCAAAGTATGCGATTTGAAATCGATCCAATCTTACGCATGCATTATGCTTCCAAATATCAAGTTTCTTCAGAAGTGTCGCATATCTTCCAATACACTTCTGTTTCAGAGGGGATTTATCGTGCCGAGCGTTCGCAGAGAGAACAACAGAAAGGTACTCTCCCATCAAAAGCCAGAGATGCTCTCGTTTAAATCGGCAGAGACGGTATCAGCAGAGCGCGGTAGCGCTCTGCATCGTTCTTGCTTTCTTCACCACACGCGCGCTTTTTTGTATGGGAGCCGAAAAGTCGATTTCAGCAAGGAAATCAGTAAATTGCATCGCTTAATAGATAAAAAGGTATATTCGCCTGTGGCGATTTTTTCTGTAACAAAAAATTCCGAAAATAACGACGTTTTCTGGCTGAAATCATTAAAAAACACGAAATTTGATGGACTGGAGTGGTCGTTGTGTTACATTTGAACGCAATCGTGTCGAGAGAAAATGGGGATCGTGTCACTCCAGATATTTTTTTAATGAGGCAATGAAACGGACTCATTCTTTTTGCAAATACATTCATAAATAAGTCTTCAGGCCGGAAATATCAAATTAATTAAATTAATTGTAGTAGAAGCAAATAAGACGATGTGATATTACGTACAGTATTCTCGTTTTGGAATATCGCCTCTGTTACGGACGAAATGTTACAGTGGCGTATGCTTAAACATACACCGCAGAGATGACGTAATATTTCTACTTCGCTTGTGACGAGCAGTAGGTGGAATTTGCTTTTTTGTTGAAGCTTGTGCAAAGTGTCAGCAGAGCGCGTTAGCGCTCTGCCTTATTATTGGTTAAAGGACTTTATGAGAGAGAAGCTTTAGATTTTTAGAGGTGCCGTTCCACAAAACTCACTCGATATACCCACCCGCCCACTTTGCGTTTTTCGGAGCACTTTTGTTCATCGCACGCACTATAACTAAGTAGCCGCCGTTCCCGTTTTGTTGCGCATCAAGATATTTTTCGATCAGTAGATGAGGCTTTGATAAGCGAACCTACGCGACAGGAATAAGTAAGCAGCAATTACTAGCTCTAGAATACTCTTGGTTTTACGACTTTCTGCAGCCAAAGTTGTGTTTATCGTAATCCTGAACTGTCTCTCTATGAACGACTAGCAGAAGTTTGCGATATGACGCTGGCCCTGTGTTCGACGAACAATGTTTTTTAGCAATATTTAAAACTTTACTTTGGGCCATGTAGTAAAATTTTAGGCAATAGTGCAGCGGTTTGGCGTCTCTCTTGCAATTTTGATCAATGCTGGTTTGAATCCAGTCGAACGTTGAAGCTTTTAATATTTCGAGCATGTTTTATATTGCGATTAAACATATTTTTGAGGGCATCTGAATTATGCTTCAGTCTCAGATATCTCAGCGATAACAAATCGTTTAGAATTGCCTGCTCAATATTTTCAGGCCTACCTTCAGCACATGAAGGTGCACTTTGCCGTGCGAATAAATCTTATTTCATTATCATTAAATACTCTAGTAAATAAAAAAATTTACAATGAAATACTTGCTTTCGCTTTCTATGAGTCCTCATAAAAGATATTGAACTTGAATATCCCTATATTTGCGCTAAAATTGTTGATGGCTCTATCGACCTGCTAAACAACTTTAGTTGCGATCGACTAGTTGGTCTAAACCACCGCAGTCCAACTTTAAACTTCTAGCATCTAGCAAGCCATTCATAAGAATTAAACAAGTATTCTTACAGGGACCTTTGGTCCCTTATAAAGGGAACTAAATTCCAGTGAAAAGCTCAAAAAAGATTTGAGAAAGTATTCATCGTTCTTGCTTACTTCCCCGTGTATGATAAGGTAAATCTTAGAAAGTGACCAAAATAAGAACAATCAGGTATGTGTGATAAGGTAAATCTTAGAAAGTGACCCAAATAAAAACAAAGTTAAAGACATCTTGGCATTTTGAAAGTAT
>NIUQ01000230.1:26456-62671 GCA_002796945.1 Plectus sambesii | reverse complement strand
GGGACTTGGGATTCTTGACAGTCTGGTCGACGCTGAGAATGAGACAGGCGGCCTCTGCGGCGGCGGTGATCGCATTCTGAAACGAGATAGGTAAGGGTTATGCAAAGTGTGAGGCGGGAGAGGGAGGGAGTGAGCGGAGCGGAGATACTCACC
This sequence comes from Plectus sambesii, assembly GCA_002796945.1. Taxonomy (NCBI): domain Eukaryota; kingdom Metazoa; phylum Nematoda; class Chromadorea; order Plectida; family Plectidae; genus Plectus; species Plectus sambesii. The sequence continues at coordinate 62,518 of NIUQ01000230.1, read as the reverse complement.
GTCTTGACGAGCGCTGGCTCCCACACGCACGCTTCCATATTATCGGCGATCGTCTCGCGTTGAATGTCCACTCCGGACCACTTTTCGCCTGAAGTGTCGTGCATTTACGCCGCGCGGTCACACTTTGGCTAACCGGGTCGGGTCGAAATAACGCGAGTACGAGGCTAGTGAAGGGCGGTACGAAACCGCGCGCCTTTAAGGCGTCGGACAACTTCCCAAATCGCACAAAAGTGTGGCGGACGGAGCTTAGCTCGTCATACCATTACCAATAATGTATCTTTAATTCGCTCGCTTTTGCATTACAAATTTAGAAGCTCTGATGTATATTCAACGCCTAATAGTAGGGTTAGCAATCATTGAATGCTTTTTTGGCGAACTGCCATCGCGCTACGTCAGCAGGAGCTAATCGCTCCCCATAGGCGCTTAATTCCGATTAGGCTGTTGTCGGTTCGGATTGTATTTTTACAATCCCAACTTTTCCTCTCAGACGCGGGGTGAGGGTTTGTTTCCACGTGCGAAAAAAGTAACGCGGCGTCACTTTTGTACTCGACTACGCCACGATAAAACGAGGGCCTCTTCAGACGTATAAAAGAGTCGTTAAGGGCACCTTTAGCGTGTCGATGACGCAGTTTGTTGAGGATGTCCGTGGCGTCCATGCCGGCGTTGTGGCACAGCTGCTGAGGAATAATCTACAAGACGACGATCGTTTAGGTGATTTACGGCGGGCGCTGACGTCATAGGGACGGAAACTCACCTCGAACGATCGGGCGAACGCCGCCAGCAACAGCTGCTCCTTGCCGGGGATCGAACGAGCGACATCACGGATGTGTCGGCTCAGTTCCATGTCGATCGCGCCGCCGCCTATAACGCCACTTAGGTCATGTTACTAATTGCGATAAGATGCGCTATTTGGCTTGTTCAGTGAAATGTTGCCTTATTTGGTCATGACGCCTATTCCAGGGAGAGAGAGAGAATAGCAGAAATATGACTAGCATTTCTCAATCAGACCGTATCCTCGATTAAAGTCGAATAATAAGTGGCGTACTATGGGACAAAAATTTTCGCAAACGCAACAAGTCAATACGTTTGCAGTAGGGCTGGATTCAGAAATGTGTGAAAGCCTTAAATTAAAAACTCTTGGGTTTTGGCCGCCGAACAGCGAAATGCAGAGTTCTTGACACCCCTGCACGCCGCTATTAGCGTGCTATACAAGTGAAGGACTGCACGGCGAACCGCAAAATGGGGGAAATGCGAGTGTTTCAGTTCATTAAAGTAAAACAGAGTCCAGCGCTGCGGGAGGCTAAAGGAAACGAAAGACGTACCGGCGACGACGGAGTCGTTCTTCCTGGCGCGTCGGACGATCATGATGGCATCGTGCAGCGAGCGCTCGGTCTCGTCGATGAACTGCTCGGCACCGCCGCGCAGCACCAGCGTGCACGAGCACGCCTTCGTGCAGCCGATGAAAAAGTTGAACCTGTAAATGAACATGTTAAAATGCAAGAGTGCAAAAGTGAAAAATAACGTGCGCGCACGCGTCAGCACAGTATGAATAATAGCGCAGTAAAAATAATGGCGCCGCTTGCGTGCGTCGAAGACATCCGTAAATTTCCCCCTCCCCCTTCCCGTCGTTCCCTCCCAGCCTAACGACTTGCGCGTAACATTCACAGGTGCATGTACGAGCTGTTTCTTCGACGATAACGACGCGCCGAATGGGAGAGGCCAAAGGGATCAAGTAGCACTCTGTGCGCGCATCTTGGCGGGGCCAAGTTAAATGTCGACGAAATACAAAGCGCAATGGGCGAGTTAGTATTTCCATTTTTTGAGTTCACCGCTCATACCCTCTCCAAAACTTCTCTTCTAACCGACGAAGAAATTACGAACGCTGAGGTTTGACCGAGTCGACAATAATCGACAAAGGCAAAACTTCTACATGGTCTTAGAACAAAAAAACCCACCGTTCATTGCCGACTTGCTCTTCGTGGAAATTGTCACAGCGGGCGAGCGCCTCATCCGAGATCTGGCTGACGGTGGTCAGGATCGAGCCGCCGCAAGATTCCATAGTTCGCTGCAGATCGTCGTCGGTCACGCGTCCCGCGCAGAACATGTCCCTGAATCATGATCAGAGTTATTGTGAGCGTAAGGAACGGGAGATAAATGATTACTGTAGGGGAACTGCGGTCATTTCTAGCTGAAATAAATGCAACGAACATTGGGTCGACAACATAGTCGCATCATAAGTTGTTCTTAAGTTATGCAATACTTATAGTTTCTTCTTTAATTGGGAAAGCGTCCTCTTTGAAGTGGAAAAAATACGTATGAAAATGAAAATGGTATATATTTCATAGCGAGCTTATCATGGGGAATGGAAGTTTTTGTTTAATACATTCATTTCAGCTAACGATAACAGGAATTGCTCTTTAAATGAGAACGCACCGGTCTGCAAACCACTGAGTGGCGACGTCACCAATCGGCAACTTTGACAAAACGATCTTCGCTCCGCTGTCGTGGATTTTCTGCAGCTTATCGTAGAGAATCGTCCATTCCGCATCCACCACCTTCAACGACCGAATCGATATTGATGAGCGCGGAATAACTGATACAATTCAACGACTACGGTGTTTGACCACTGGTCGCATAGTCTTACAAGCGGAGAAACGCAAAAATTATCAAAGGGAATGGAGAATATAACGAATGCTGCCGACCTGCTGGTAATCTTTGACGTTTTCAATGCGGATTTCTGCGTTCTCCTTCTCGGCCTTCAGCTCGAGCTCGATGTTAAGGAGAGCAATCTTCGGCTTGGAGTACTCCTTCGGCTGCATCTCGAAGCCGGCGTAGCTGAACGCCTTCTTGAACGCGACGCCCTTGATCAACCGGGATTCCTATTCAAAATATTTTATTATCACTTTGGTTAATCATTTTATCATCATTTCATATTGAGAAGAGTAATTATTACAAGCGTGTACTATGCATATTTTAAGCTGAGAAGGTAAAATAAATGAAAAAATTTGATTCCTGTTATTCCTAATGGGACTCCGGGAGATTTTCACCGCTATAAACGAATATCCTCATGTAAAAAACAATAGAGGCCAAATATTCGAGATGGGCCAAACGTGACCGCTGTAAGCCACCTTCGTTCAGCGGGAAAATGAGAAGAAAGCATATTCGCTTACAGTAATCGATCCTCCGCTGACTTTCTTGATGCCGATCATATTGACGGGGAGGCGTTCATCGAGTTGGGACACAGCGTCGACTACCATCTCAGCGAAAAAGTTGCGCTCGGCGTTGACGAGCTTGCTGCTCAGCGTGGTCGACGCGCACTTGATGAGCATCTCGCGCTGGTTGGCGGCGCCTTCGATCTTCACGGCCAACTCGTTCAGCTTCGAGATCGCCTGCAAGTTGATGGTCGGTTATTGACTAGAGTCAACATTTCTTTACCAGTAACAAGAAGACTAAGTTTTCGTCGCGCACTGATAAGATTTGAGCGCGGAAAGCAAATAGTCTTTGAAAATGATCTTATTTAAATGGAAATTGCGTTCACATCTAGCCGAAAGGAATGTACTGTACGTAGTCTTCAGCTGTGAATGACAAGCTGCATAGCGGTACATTCATTACAATACAAACAGATATAATCCGCAACCAGCTTGTCAAAGATAGCCGAAAACAATACAAGATACACTCCTTTCAGCCAGAGGTTTCAGAAGTTCCCCTTTAAAATGAAGGTAGTATAAAAAGGTAGCAGTAAAGCGCGTACGAGTTGCGCAGCCTTGCGGTAGGCGCGAATGATGATCTGGGGATGGACGCCGTCCTCAATGAACGGTTTGGCGTTCTTCATCAGCTCGGCGGCGAGCACGACCACCGACGTGGTGCCATCACCGACTTCTGCGTCCTGAGATTTCGCGATATCAACCAGAGTCTTTGCGGCGGGGAACACGATATCGAGCAGCTTCAGAATGGTCGCACCGTCGTTTGAGATTGTCGCTTTGCCTGAAATTCAGGGAATATAAACGCATGATCGGGATTTTAGTTGGAAGAGTTAGCTTGTTGTTGAAACAGGGCCTGATCAAGTCAAAAATTTTAAATCAATAAAAAAGGTTCAAACAGGATTCCGTCATGGAAAACTTCAGAGGTAACGGTTGTCCTTTCAATGATCAGGAAATTTTGAGAGTAAAATGTAGGCACTAGTCATTTGCAGAGCCATTTGAAAAACATCTATCAGACATGAGGCGATGACTCACCCCGCGTGTCAACGATCATCTTATCCAAGCCGCGCGGACCGAGCGTCGTTCGAACGCTGTCGGCCACCACCTGACATGCTTGAATGTTGCTCAAAATTTGCCTCTTGCCTTGCTGCTGTTCGGTACCCTCCTTCAGCAAAATGATTGGCGCCGACATGCTTCAGTTTATGATTTTATTTTAACGCAGCCGTCTGCAATCTCGAAATGGTTAACACGCAGAACAGTCGTTGACGTCGATTTGTTCTTCACCATCAAGTATAATGCACGACGGTGGGGGTTATTACTGGGTGAATAAGGTGATCGATCGAACACTCAAATTAAACACCGCCCTGAGAGCACTTAAAACGCTGTTATGACAAGTTTTTTGACAATAAGATTCTACTGACAATTAAACAAATAGAACTAGCAAGTGCGTAATGTAAAAAACGCATCTTCTGTGTGCATTTCGAAACTGAAGCCATGAAATGCTTTTAATTATAAATGGCTTTTACTGGTCTGCTCGCCCAATTTTAGTGCCACCCATTAGCCCCGAAGCAACCTTTCATCCAACCCATAATCAAACCTATATTTCTACTACTACTACACTACTTTGACACTACAGATGTGTGGGGGGAGAAGCTTATCATATATTATCATTTATTACCAAAAATATATTATACATTATGTCATTTTATGTTGCAAACTAGGAATCGATGCAAGTTCAAAGTCTAATTTTAAACTATCACACATCATTTAAAAGATACGCACGCTAGGCGGTCCGTTGATGAAACGGAAAAGGAACCACAAAAAATCGACGACTTTCTACTCGAAACCTTTACTGAACGCCACGAATACATCTATCAACAATCCGAAATCGACACCATGAATGGAAGTGCGCTGTGTGTCAACGTTATCAGTGCGGAGCAACGCGGCGAACAAACGCGCGGAAAACGAACAAAAATGTATAGGACACGATGGAGAATATCGAAAATCTGAAGAACAAAACCAGCGAAACAAGAGAGAGACAAGACATCTTCAACATTCGCCCCGTCGAAAAACAGTAACAGTTTGGGCTGGTTTCATATCGCGTACTTTAGCTAAAGTCCTACTTAATGCAATGATGAAGTATAGCCCTTAAGTACGACTTAATTTTAAGCACGACTTAAGCATAAGTACGCGATATGAAACCCACCCTTTGTCTAAGAATGTAAGAGCGCTCGATGGATATACTGGTGTGATCATTTGGGCCCGCGTCTGCTCGGCTCCTGCTGAGTGGGCGGCGGTGGCGGTCCTCTACGGTCGAGATCATCCAGGTACGCTTCCAGAAGCTTCTCTCGCTCCTCCGGACAACAATCCAGCACCAGGTACCGCTTGTCGTTCTGCAAATAAAAACGGTCAATCCACTTCCTTCATCCCAGCGCTAATGATTAAGCGATTCTGATTTAGGAGATATTTTTACTCTATCTCCGCAATCTTTCGACCACAAAGGCATCGAACACTCTTCGAAGATGCTTGAAGTCTCTGTTCGCATATTTTACCTCGAGAGTGGAGAGAATGTCTTTGAGATGCTGCTCATTCTCGGTGATCGTCTGCTTCGACTTGTACGTGATGATCTTGGTCTCGCGCAAAAGATCGCGAAATTCGCTCTTCGCAGAAGACATCTTGTCCGCCATGTAGTCGCGGAATTCGCGTTCGGCGCGCTGAAACAGGAAAAGGTAACAAGTGAGAACAGTGTTCAATTCCTGCTGTAGCTACCAATCGTTCTTTAATTTGAGCCCATTTCGACTGACAAGGGCCTTACTCGGCCTAACATTTAAATTTGCACAAATCTTTTGCTTTCCATTCAAAGCATAGTCTAAATAATTCGCTCCACATTTATGCTTCCTACCGATATCGATCGATTTGATCAACTAAACTAGCTCAATCTAAAAAATCCTCATATGAGTTATAAAATTCTACGATTAAATATAACAATTTGTCTATCGATAACAATTCATCCATTATCGCTCTTGATAAGAAAAAAGGGACTGACCCGTTCGCTGGCGCACAACTTCGAATAGCGCGGGTCGTCGTTGATCATCTTGCGCACTTCGCGCCAGTGGGAGGTCAGCGTCACGCCTTCGCAGTCGTTGAGCAGCTGGAACAGAAATTTGCATAAACTATCAAACAATCAGTTTAATATAAAATTTGGCCACATTCAGTAAAAATGTGAAAATTAAACAATCAAACGGAAATATATGGCAAGGAAGGAGAACGTACCTGATAGAAGGCCTCTTTGCGTTTCTTCTCAAGACTCCTAATGTGGTCATCGAAGAGGCGTTCCTTCTGCTCCTTGTCGAGCAAATCGGCCAACTCCCACCGCTTGTCCTTGCGCAGCTGTCGTCGCGTCTCTCGCCAATGAGAGTCGCTTGCTTTCACCTACAATCGAACCCGTCAAATCATGCATAAGAGTGCGAACATTCGACAACCGCTAACATAGTCAAAATTTCTTAGTCAGTAATAGTGCTGTAGGAAACACCGTAACACGCTTAGTAATAAAAACTAAATTGAACACCTTCGCTGTCGCGTTCACACTAATAATCTTTATCGCTACGGAACCAAAACTTCATATTCTTGCTCCCAATTAAGAGATTACCACGATACAGGGTGGTCCAGAATAAACATAACACCTATATTATTGTTAATGGAGTAGGTGTCATGTTTATTCTGGACCACCCTGAATATTAAACAGTCATTTTTGCAGGCATTCTTACCGTATCGACGAGGAGGGCTTTATAATGATCTTCAGCCTCCTGATGCTTATGACGTTCGAGTTCCTTGTTGCGTTCCTTCATCTGTTCGCCTAGTTCGGCCTCGACTTCCTTCTGGCGGTCGAGAATGGCCTGCTCGGCGGCGGTCAGACTCTTCTTCTCGAGTCGTTCCTGACGCGCCTTCTCTTCTTCGTCGTCCTGCAACGATTGATTAAAATATACACATCTTAAAACGAAACTGACCGTATCTCAACTATAAGTCCCCCAAGCAGTATGAAATACGCCACGCGTAGCACTCTACGATTACAGCCACCCACATATACCGTTATAAACGATTCCCACTGAACACAGAGCACACCATCTTCAACCAAAACCGCCAATCAATCACTAACCGAGTTAGTCTCCTCAGGAAGTGTCTTGGCGAACTCCTTGAACCACTCTTCGCGCGTGGAGCTGCTATCGATCTGTTTGTAGCGGGGGTCGTGGTCGATCTTCTTCTTGACATCGGACCACTTGCTCTTGCGGGTGAGGCCCTCCTGGTCTCTGATGAGAGCGAGGAAATCTTGTTTGTGCTGTAAAAGATCGTTCATAAGTTTAAGCTAGAGTGACCGTAACAGAAAGCGGCAATCGACACAATCATTCTCATTCTCAAACGCATCTCATCAACGACACAAAGATCGGCGAACACTATCAATGCGGCGGCGTTCGCGGACGGCGACGATGCTCAGCGGTCTTTTCGCTGCGTTTTCGCCGTTTTTGGATATTTTGGTATTCATACGCTTTCGGTATGAGTTTAGTCTATCACGTCGAACGTAATTGACTCCGCTTTGACTGCATAATGTTTTCGATTTGACCAACTGGTTATACCGTTTCCACTTTAATAAAGATACATTACAATTCAAAGGAGACGTTTTCCAAATCAAAAAGGATGTTTTCACATAGGCTTAAATTGTGTCCTTTTTGATTTGGAAAGCGTCCCCATTGAGCTGGAAATTGTACATATCGTATTAGATCTAATAAGACAATATTATGCTATACACGCCGAATAACACGCGTTCCTAGGCAAGTATAAACCGAGATTAACACCATTTCAACAGTAACGCGCGGCGCTCAACCCCTTCCCCTCGCTCGCTCGTCAACTACGTTCGACGGCCAAAGAGAGAGACAAAAGAAGCACATAATGAACTAAAGAGTGACCGTAGCCGCGTCGCCGCCAGCCGCCCGACAATCGCAATCGCAGACATTACCGATTAGGCCAAAGCGCGAACGGATAAAAAGCCTAGAAGGATCCGTCGTCTGCCGTGGCAGCAGCGACCGCATGGAGGAGGAGGATGAGGAGCGGTCGGGCCATGAGGCTGAGAAGAAACGCAGTCAGATTAGTCGTTCCTGATTGGTCAGCGGCGCACGCTGACCAATCAAATGCGAGCAATACAAAACGTAGAGTCAACCTATCATCATCGTCACCATCAGTCTCATGAACAAGCGTCACTCGCGGGCAGTCGCTTCGGTGAGGATCCTCCGTCGTATCCCGCCGCCTCGATCGGATCGGACGACCACGCTCGCGTCGCTGCACTTACCCGGCGCTAAAACCTCGCTCAAGACGAACAACGTCACAAGGTCCCTAGCACGCTTAGCGGAGTACAACGGTACACGAGAAAAACGATAAAACCTTAGAGAAACTCACCGGCTGAAATGATTAATAAGTTACAATCGAGATGAAAAAAAGAGAAAAGAGGAGAAGGGGGCGCAACTGACCTTCTCCTTCTGAAGACGGCGCTCCTCTTTCTCTGCCTTGCGCAGCTCTGAAACGTAGTCAGTGAACAAAGTCTCCCTTTCGCGCATCTTCTCGATCGCCTTGAAGCGCGCGTCTTTGCCGTATTTCGACGCGAAGTCGCTGAACGACGACCTAAAATTCAACCGTTTCATATCGACAACCGCAGTCATAACGTTACTGGCGACCAGACTTGCAAATAAGCTTGTAAATTAGTAGTTCACTTAGTTGTTACTTTACTTAGCTAATAGCTCACTTGGTGCAAACGTGTTTTTGACTTCAGTGACTATGCATTAATTGTGTACCAAGCCTTCTTAATGTATAGCAAAGCGAAGCAGAGTCACTGAAGTCTAAGGCTTATACCATTTTCACGTCACTAAGGACATTTTCCANTATTAATTGTGTACCAAGCCTTCTTAATGTATAGCAAAGCTAAGCAGAGTCACTGAAGTCAAAGGCTTATACCATTTTCACGTCACTAAGGACATTTTCCATATTGATTTCACTCGGTAAACGTCCTCTCTAATTTTTAAAGTGTTCTTATTAAAGTAAAAATGGTATATTTGCATCGTTTCTTACGCAATGCAATGGCAACACTGCTGGCAAGGAACCCGACAAAATAAGATGTCGCTTACTTTCCGTGCAGCTTCGAATCTTCGAGCAACGCCTTGAAGCCGTCCTTGGCCTCCCTGGCCTTCTTCTTGCGCTCCGCCCGCTCCACCTCAGCTCGTTCCTTCACGTACTCCTCGAAGATCTGAAACAGCCATTATGTTACTCACAAAAGTACGCACGCAGAAAACAAAGGGGGATGTGTTTCTTTGCAAAAAGGGAAGCATTACAAATAGAGTCGATGAAATTGATAAGCACCTAACACTACTACAATATTTACCATCTCTGCGAGACCATATACACACTTGAACGCCTGATCAGCGCAGGATGACATGTTTTTTAAGCCGACATACAGTAGATGTTGAATATACTGTACTGCAGTTAGACGCTTGTGTGAAAAGAGGGAAAGAAAAGGAAAAAGAACGTTACTCACCTCGCGACGTTCCTTGGCGCCAAGGAGGAGATAGCGCTCGTCGAATACGATCTTGGAGAGCTCTTTCTCCCACGTGGAGAAGGCGCTGACTTCGCGCTCAGCGAGCATCGTCTTGTACTTCTCGACGCGCACCTCAATGGGGATCTGGGCGCGCTCTTTGGCCGCCTTCATCTCGGCCTCGATCGCCGGGTCGAGCGGCTTCGGCTCGGGCGGCGGCGGCTTCTCCTTCTTCTCCGGCTTCGCTTTCTCCCTGAAAAATTTCGTTGCTCCAACTATCAACAATGAGTCGATTTCATATTTAAGTCTCAAACAATCCCCAAAATGTACGACAATCTCGAGCATATTTTCAAATGACACTCTAGTTCCAACAAATTTGTAACTATAACTCCGTCTACTTCAAGCTTCCCCAGAGGACATCCCTGGTCCAAGTGTCACCTTTGAATTTTGAAACACCGATGACCCAAGAGAATCAAACGTGCTTGGAAAGTTGCAAAGCGCGAAAAATATCAAATGACCTTTCGAATCAATTTCCTTAAAAGAGCGATGAATGTGCAGTGAAACTTTTAACAAGAAAAATCACTCACTTCTTCTTCTCCTTGCGTTTCTTGACCGGAGGTTCGTCCTCGTTCTCCTCATCATCATCGTCATCCGTCTGCGGACGTTTCTGCTGATTCGGTGCGCCCGCCACTGAAAATAACGCCATTAACGTCAAAAGCGATACGAAAGCAGTTTAACGAAAATAGAATCTTCATTATTTATATAATTTTATCATCAATATTGCGAAGACACATCTCCATCATCCATGTAATTATAACTGTTTCAATATTAACAACTATTATAATTATATAGTAGAAGGCGCACACTTAGGAGAGCAGCTGACAAAACTACAAACAGGCCTTCAGAGACTCAGTCGCAAGACAAAAGGCGGAAAACCCTTTCTAAACTCTGCTTCGCTATATTTTACCCGTGTTCGCTGTATTATAATTATAAAACGATATAAATATCTCAAAGCAATAATAAACACGACAGACAGTGAAAAAAGCTATTACCTTTATCTTTGGGCGGATTCGAAACCAACATATCAACGTCCGGTCGACCATAAAGTTCTGGCGGTCGTTCCCAAACGGAAGTACGCGTGCTCGGATTGAAGAAGAAAACCTGCAAACAGTCGCATAATTACATCAAAAAAGCGAGGGGCGAAACTCTATCAAACCAATGTCCATACCTTCCTGTCGCCGGTCCAGACGACACACCACGGCGAGCCAGCCACGGGGTTGCTGCTGATGGGTCGCGCTTTTTCGCCAGCCGACTTTAAGCCGTCCGGCAAGCCAGATCCCGCCCCATCGGGTGCTGACATCGCTGGCATATTCGGCATAGCGGCCGGAGTCTGCTTTGCTAAAACATAAACTCCACTAAACTCCATACAAAATCAATAAAGGACATTCTAACCGCCTTTCGTTATAACTACATTCAATTTTGTCCTCCCTGTATTCGATTAGAACGCTAATTTGACGAAACTGTATGCAAAGATCACGAGATAAAATGCAAGAATGCCGAATTATGATGACAAGCTAGGTAAGAAAAAGGCCCAGTTTCACGTTTAAAGTGTCCACCTCGATTTGACAAATGGCCAATTTCTAATAAAAATAACATTAATCTAATATAAGACATACCCTCTTTGTCCTTCAGCGCCTGAGGCTTATCCCACGTAGTCTCCTGAGTCTGCGCGTTGAAGTAGTACTTGCGGCCATCAGGAGAGGTGAATTCTTGCCATACTGAGGATGGATCGGTGCCAAATGGCGGCATGCCAAACGGCGGCATACCCATACCCATACCGAAAGGCGGCATCATGCCAGGTGGAGGCATTGGATAGCCTGCAAGGATGAGATTCGTTATGAAAAGGAAGAAGGGATATAGTCATCATTTTTCGATCAGTAACAAGAAATCTCGCTAGGCATTGTAGTTGGCAAAGATAAGCTCACTTGTTAGTACGAAAACACCGGTTTTTGGTAAGAATGCTAGTCGTTTCTTAACTTTTCCACGTTTAAACTGATAAAGAAAGAAGTGCTATCAATTTTCGAATCAGTCTGTATTATTCAATCTAAGATTTTTTGTTAACGATCGAAAACTTTTGACAACAAGCAGTTGATGAAACTTGCCTGGCGGCGGCATCATTCCCGGAGGCGCATAGCCCATGGGCGGCTGCATGCCCGCTGGTGGTTGCATCGCTGAAATGAGCAGCTTACATGTCAAAGTTAATCTTACTCATGGGTATCTATAAGTATCGAAAAAGGACGAATATTTTGTCCAAATACGCGCGTTTCCTCAAAATATGCAATGAGAATATGGATTTTGCAATAAAAAATCAGTTTGCGTCAGCATACGTAGGAAATTTCATGTAAACTTAAAATATTAGTATTGATGTTATGTGCTTGTTTTTAGCATGGCCCATACATCATTTACACTTTACTAAGGATACTTTCACTAAGAAGCCATTTCCCAAAAAAGGACATTTTTTGTAAAAATCTGAAAAGCAAAATGTTCTTTCTAATAAAAGTCTTTTTCGCTTCGTAAAGTGTCCTTAAATAAGTGAAAAGGGTACATAGAAAAATGTTCACAAACCCTGCGGCTTCTGCTGTTGCTGCTGCGCCTTCTGTACAGCGGCCTCTATCTCGCTCTGCGTCATGATGGTCGCATTCTGGGGGCGGTCCCATACAGTCTTGCGGGAGATGGCGTTGTAGTAGTAAGATTTGCCGCCATCGGCCTTGGTTTCGACCCAGAGTTCCTGATCAGGGGCGATGCCTAAGATCTGCTTCAGCTTCTCCTGCTGGGTTTGCTGAGGATTGACGGGCGGTTGCTGTTGAGGAGGACCACCCATGCCACCTGGCGGCATCATACCGGGTGGTCGGGCCGGAATTAAAGGTCCACGAGGTGCGCCTAGAGGCGGTGGCGGTCCTCGTGGAGGGATTCCTGGCGGTGGTCCTGAAACAAGTAGACTTATAATGCTGTCATACTTTCCTATGCGCACAAGCTGGCAATCATCCAATATTAGCGTCCCATTTATACTTCGTCTTCGCGGTGCAGTAATGCAAGCAACTGTCAAGAACGATATGATTAATTCTCGATGTTTACATGCACCTCAACGCACTGCAGCACGAAGCATGACTCTCCCTCAATGAGGTTGTTCATAATTTAATTTTTCACTTTGCCCCTGGGTTTTGGAATAGACTTCTACAAACATAGATAATCACGTGCAACTAAGAGTTGAAAGCAGTTTCTGGACGATGCAACACATTCATTAAACAATTACCCAGTGAAATAAAATCGGACCGAAGCTGCCCATGAACACTATTATGCTACTCTCTATTCTTGCTCCTTGCACAACTGGTGATGATTGCACCAGATTTTTTATTAGCATTGAACGAGACAGAACAGAATGTCCCCACTTTGCCCCTCACATGAGGTGACAACCGAAACGCTGAGTGAGGAATAGTCAAACTGTAGTTAAAGAGTTACTTTCTCGCTCCAACTTAACACGGCGACGAAAGAGGGGGATTTCCCCTTCAATTGTCCTTTACATTGCCCAACGCTTTTCAGCGTAATCGATTAGAGAAACAAATAATGCATCCGCATTCCAATATCTTTCTTTCAATATTTAGTTCAAATTGTTGAATTTGCGCCTTCATTTGTCTCTTTTGAATTTCGCAATCCATATTAATACGAGCTAATTTGCTATGCAAAGCATTCGACTCAACCGCACTACACGAATGCTAGCGCGAGTTTTCTCGAAAGTTTATATGATTAAAAGATATTGAAAATAAAGTAAACTCACGGGGTGGTCCAGTTACTGGAGGAAAGAAGACAGGAGGCGGTACACCCCCGCCATTCTGATGATGAAGACCCGGTGGAGGGCCTTGTGGAGGGCCTTTTGGAGGAAAGGTTCCGCCATTTTTCGGTGGACCTCCAGCTCCTCCCGAATCGCCGCCATTCACCGGCTCATCCGACTCATCCATCGGCAATTCGTCTTGATCATTCATAGTGACTGAAAAGCAGCAATATTAGTCCAGTAGAAGATTTTCATAGAGCAATCTTCGTCTCGCTTTCTCGTTCGATCGATCGCTTTCGACAACAATTTCCTACCTCTAAGCTTAAAAGTTTGTCAAAATATAACGTTCGCATCTCCGTAAAACGGCCGAAATGACAACTCGACCTTCGCTAAGCAAGCTTGACAACTGTAAGATCGTAAAATATCTTTGAAAAATTAAAATCCTACTCTTGCCGTACCATAGTTACGTCTAGGCGAACGGATCTTTCTCGAAACTTGTGAATCATTTTACTGCGTAGTGCTCCAATTGATTTGTCATGCTGACACGGTGATAGTTGCTTAACGCTGTATGCAAGGTTAAATCATTGATCCGCATGAGACCCCGGCCGCTCAACCGTCGATTCAAGTCCACAAGCTCTGTGTTCTTTTATTCTGCCATAAGTGTTACCATGACACAACATCAAATTTACATCAGTAAAGTAAGAGCACGCTAAATTTGAGAAAATAGTAAATAGAAAATAGAACAAAAATAATTCCACTTCTTTATTTCAGATCAATTTGCAATTTTACAACGGAAATTTGCGCTATAAACAAGAAAATTGTTAAGCCAAGTCAAGAATAGAGCAAGCTTTCCATGGCACCAAATGGAAGAGAAAAAAAGAAGCTATAATATACACAATTAGCAATCCCCTTCTAATGATTCTGCGACTAAAGGTCATCGCTAGAGCGGGACCATTGATCCCTAGCGTATGTATTTGTTTGTTGGCCCATGTGCGGAATTTTGAGCAGCCAGGGCGAGTAATTGCGTCAATGCAAATGACATATTGCCGAATATTATCGCTCTAGAACGATGCTACCCACAGCGGAATATTTGAGTTGCTTTGCTGCATCAGATATGCTAATTTTAGTCAGTCAATCTGAATGAATAGATTCAATAAGGTGTTCAAACAGCAGCAAACCGCAGATAAAAACAATACCGAACCAGCGGATGCCCAATGTATTAGTGTGCTTTGAAAGCTGATTATCGTCGACGGATCATCATGCTCAAGTATTTTGTGCTCGCATTGACATTGACCGTACCAGCCAGCAAGTTTCTTCCTTTTTAAACATGTTTCATATGAAATAAGCCTTTGTCTTCAGATGCTTTTTTGGGACTAGATGCGGTCGTCGACCCGGTCGCCGATTTCTTCGGTTTCGGAAAGGAAACCAACAGCATCAAGCCAGCGGTGCCTAAGCCGATCGAACCCGCCAACAAATCTGGAAAGTCCAACTGTCCCATTGTGCACCATTCGTCGTCTTATTTCCAAAATAAGGTCCCGGAGGTGCATGAGGAATTCGTCCCTGCCCTCGAGCGCATCATTAAATACGCAGAAGAATCTGATGTGAAGCTCTACATAACTTCCTCCTTTCGTAAGAACACCGATGTCCACGGCGCCATCGTCCCCCCAGCAGTCAAATCAAATCACTTGGTACAGCCGAAAGTGGTATACTCTCTTTACAAATGACATATTTTACTAGGTCGGCCGCGCTATCGACATGAACATTGTGTACAAAGGAGGATTTTGCAACTCTGATTGCCTCGCCGGTCATCTCACCGGTGACGTCGCCAAGTTTATCGAAAAGGCAATTATTGTCAAATTGATTCGTTTGCTCATTATTTCAAAATGTCGCCTTCAGATTCGCGCTGATCATGGACTGCGTTGGGGCGGCGATTTCACTCCGCGCGACACCGTCCACATCGACGACGGGCTGAATATTCAGGATCCAGCCAAATGGGATAGCGAGTATGTTCAAGCGCAGAAGTACTGCTAGTTCCCTCTCAGCGCAATTCAATATTGATCAGATCGGTGCGAACCGGGCGGAAGAGAATAATTCATTGTTTGTGGCATTTGAGAATAAAGTTGGTGGGCACGCAGTATAATGGAAAGTTCCTTTTCAATCGCGTTCACTGAATGGAAAAAAATAACCTTAAAAAAAGCCTTGTCGCATGTGGCATTCGATACACAACGCTTCTTATAAAATATCATGCCTAGCCACACTTCCGCCACTTTCGGATTCTCACACCAAAGTGCACTTTCGCCATCAAGTGGAAGTTGTGTCCATCTTACCGTGTAGGTTGATGCTTTCCGTCGGTTTTTCCCCCACTCTTGTATTTTTATTAAGCCGTCATGCATTTTAATCATATTATGACAATAACTAATGACAGATACTTCAAAATGAGTTCGAGTATACGACATATTTGCGACAACAGAAGATGATGACGACATTGGTGTAATTAATTTTCGAGCGTCATAAACTGCTCAATTCAAAATGGTCATGCTATTCGAGGCCGGCTAGAGGAAGTTTCAGAGAGAGGCTTTGGCTCTTGCGATGCCTATCCATCATCAAGGGATCAGGCGGTACTAGGTTGTTAGGGGAAGCTGCGGCAAACAGCTCTACTATTTGCCGTTTACTGGCTCGAGGAGCTGCGCCTTTAGTCAAAAATTTCGATCAGTAATCGCGAGCCGAAGGCAACACCGCAACATGCTTAATATCGAACGCTAAATTGAGCACGTTCGCTGCGGCATTCACACTATTAACCTCTAACGTTAAAAGATCAAAACTTCCTTTTTCTCTCGTTAATGATCGAAATACCCTGACAATATTTAACGGTTCATATTGGCGCAAGATTACGGTAGTTAGCGCCGAGCGCACTAGCGCTGTACCGAGAACGATCGAGTTGTTGACGTCGACGTGCGACGGCCGCGCCGCGTCGAGGATAGGGGGAGTGCGTCGCCGGGCCAAAACACGTCAGTCCGTCTGTGCGCGGCAGTGCGTCCGGGTTGCGCGCTGTTGTTATTACGCGGCTCCGAACGCGGCGGACAGCAACATCAGCAGAGGCCGGCGCGAGTTCGATTTGCCACCGCCGGACGCACAACAACAACCAATCTGCTGCCGTGTTATGACCGCCGCTGCAGCCGTTGGCGGGGACCCGCCGCTCATTCGCGAAGAAGACGACGACGACGACGATGATGTTGTCGCCGCCACTACTATTTCTCCTCTTCAGCAACCCGCAGCCATAAACGACCGTCGATTTACCTATACAAACCCAGACGACGTGACGATGGGTGGCGACAGCAAAAACGCTACTAATTCGTCGTCGACGACGGCTTCGACTTCTTCTTCTGAAGCAGGCGGCACTGCTGCTTCTAGTTCATCGCCAGACACAGACGCAGTTCGCAGGAAACCGACCGACTTTTTTTTCCTTCGCAGCATCGGCGAAGGCTCTTTCTCCACGGTTTGTTTTTTATTTTTTGTCTGTGGCCTTGCGACTAATACCCGACGACCATGGTGACACGTGCGTCACGTCATTTGAAGTAAACAAACGATTTCGCCATAGGCGCTCAGACGCAGCCATCGGCTGCTCTGTTCGAAGTCGATGAGCCATGCTATTATGTGTGTGTAGTATGGTTTATAAAGCGCGAATGGCATTGCAGGTTTACTTGGCCAAAGAACGCACAACGGACCGCAAGTTTGCAATCAAAGTGTGCGAAAAAGCGCGTATTCGAAAGGAGAACAAGGTTAGCAACGCGATCCGCTTATAGTCTAATTTTGCTGATCAGTAATAAGAGATCTTTGATCGGTTAAGGCAAATTACTTTGAAAGTCGACAGCTCTTCTTTCTATCAATTTACACACGTAAACAACCAAGAATCGGCTATCATTCTTGGTGAAAAAAGGTGTTTTTGCACAGAAAAGCGATCTCTGCCAACTGCGGCGCCTGATTCGTGTTTCCTTACTGATCAAAAACGCTGACTATACAAAATGTGCATCGCGGACTTTTCCGCGATGATGCGTGCGAATGACCATAATGACTGAAATATCTTTAGGTTCACTTAATTCACCGCGAGAAAGAAGTGATGGCGCGATTGTCCAAGCAGGACTCCCATCCGTGCTTTGTTCGGCTTTACTGCACTTTCCAGGATTCGGAACGACTTTGTAAGTCCGTTCCTCATTCTTTCATTTCAGCACGATGTAGATAAGCTTTAATCAACGGATAAGCGAAACTTTTTTTCTGTTATCTTATGTAATTTTGTTTTCAGTTTGCATTATAGGGAAGCTTCGCTCTCCCCAATCACTCTGAAGAATGAGTCGAAAATGGTTATTAGCTTCGTAAGGCGAGGCTACTAAGCGTTAAAAGAAAAACTAACGTGATTCACAGTTGTCTTGTCTTGCGCAGCGATAAACAATTTGCGAACAATCCCGCAGAGTTGATGATTGAAGTTTTCCTTCAAAATATTGATGAACTGCGAAATATTTGTTATCTTTTAACTTTTTTTGCAAAACAGCTGAAAAGCAGCAAAGGTGAGAAACGCCTATGCTAAACGAGCATGATTCATGCTAAAGGCCATATTTTATTGCAACTTTAGATGGGGCGTGCTTCAATGAGAGAGAGTGCCCTCTCCTGGAGAGCTTCCTATTCAAAGAACGGCTGTACAGGCGTTCAATATTCATTTATTCATTCATTGCGTTTTTACTTCTTGCAGTTTTCGCGATGACGTACGCCGAAAGAGGAGAGATGTTGGACTTCTTGCGCAAGTTGGGCTCGTTCGACGACGAAGTGACGCAGTTCTACGCGGCCGAGTTGGTCTCGGCGCTCGACTACTTGCACCGTTTGGGCGTCGTTCATAGGGACCTGAAGCCAGAAAATGTCCTGCTCGGTGGCAATATGCACATTCTCATATCCGACTTTGGCTCTTCTAAAATTCTCGGCCAACAGGATGGGCGTAAGTCTGCGCTTTTTTGTGCTTCTTTTTACACTGTCTGTCGTGATAATTCATCATCTCTGCGTTCATTTGGAGCGTTACTCTGACGAAATCGAATGCAAGAGTAGCAAATTGAATGCAAGCGTTATGAAATATAATAAGAGTGACGAATTATGATGACTGATGGTGTAACTGAGTTTCGGTGACTTTCGTTGAGAGCAGCGTAACTGAATTGTAAAGCAGTCGACTTCTACATTAAACACGCCAACTTTGTTGCACATGCATTCCTGCTTGCTCGTATTCCATGCGATCTTTTAATGTGAAAGGTCTTTTTGCAGCTTCTGCCTCGCATCCGATGAAACTGGCAGAATCGCGACCGACGAAGGAACGCTCGTCGTTTGTCGGGACGGCGCAGTACGTTAGCCCAGAGGTCCTGAATGGAAAGCCGGTCGGACCATCGTACGTGATTATCATCATTACTGTAGTTTTAATGTGGGATTTCGCTCTTAATGCTCTTTACTCCACACTCGACACAGCAACTAAAATGCACACATCACATGTACTCAAAAAACAACAAACCGCAAATACGTAACATACAAAGGAAAGAATACTCGTCGGTAGTCTCTGATGGTACGACACGAAGTATTTTTACAAAATTATTGCTGTGTACTCTAAATTTCTTCCCGAGTAATGTGCGTGATACGCCGGATAATTGAAAATGTGGAAACTCTTCGTCATGGGACCCAACGCTCTTTGTCATTGGATAGAACGAGCATATAAATTAGCGTGATAAAGACGTAGAATGTAAACAACCCGGAACGGACGTGCAAAAATTGGTTGGTAGTGATTTTCGGCTGTTTTGATGTATACTCTATGACAACCGTGGCGCAATCATACCTCTATTACGTTGAACTAAAAATTCTATTGCCCGCTCAAAACATCGGGTGACTCATCACGTGTTTTGCGCGTGCAATAAAATTTTTCGTTACAGGCAGAAGTATGATTGCGCTATTATGCAGAGGCGTATTATTTATATGACCAACGGCATTAATGGTTGTCAAAGTTACTGAAAATAATAATAATGAGTTCTCAGTTTTCATGCACACTAGTTGTACAACCCGCATGGCTTATTGATTGCGATACGGAAACTTCTACCGAATCCTACCCCACCATTCATCATAATTCGTCACCTTTGCATTCAACTTCGTCAATCTTGAATGCAATATCATAAAACAGCGTTCTAATTGAATGCTAAGATGACATATTAAAATGCAACGGTGATTAGTTGTGATGAAAGATTCTCCTGCATAACTAAAAGCGTATGATCAGTAATGTTCATTTGCGTTATTTCAGGTGTGACTACTGGGCGTTGGGCGCGATCATCTACCAGATGCTTGCGGGACTGCCGCCGTTCCGAGCCGCCAACGAATATTTAGTGTTCCAGAAGATTATAAACTCAAATTACACCTTTCCGCAAGGATTCCCCGCCGTCGCGAAGGATCTCGTCGAGAAACTTATCGTAAGCATACAAATTTTAGGTCATACCGAAAGTTGTTATCACTATTGTGCTCTATCTACGCATGATTATGTGCAACAAACTCTTCTTTCGCAGTTTTTTGGCGCTTTGTTTTCTGGCTGTTTGCAAAATTTCATTCTGCCATATCGATTTGGTTTTTAGTTGCGGCTTGTTTTCTACATCACGCCTTTTAAGAGTATGAGAAAGGTGGGATATTAGAATGAGTCGCAAATTGGGGCCTCTGGATAATGGGGAGAAGCCAGCTCAGGTTGAGGATGAGCTCTTTTAATGGTTTCTGCTTCATTCCATAAAGCAGTCTATAACTAAATGCAGTATGTAAAGATTCACAAACATCTTATAGTTATCTTTGGTACGATCTAATACATTTGACCTCTTCGATAGATATTACGATAATAGAGAACTGCAGTCAAATCTGGATATATGGGATTGCAGGAGAATGCAAAGAAACCTCTTGTGTCCAAATTCTAATGGTTAAAAATGAGTTTATAGTCTAAACATATTTATAGTTCATTTTTGAGTATCTACATTTATGGCCATGAAAAATAAACGTTAATTAAGTCCTGATGTAGTATCTTTCCCTCGGAGGACCTAACATTTTGTCATCTACAGCGCGACTGAACTTATGATTTCGACAATCGTTGATGACATTTTTAATAAGCAGACTGTTTTCATGCATAGTCCGCGCCCCAGCCGTTGGCAGAGAGCCAAGCGCCCCTACGCGTAAACAAAGTTAGTCACTGCGTCCCAGCTGCGCGCTGTGGGGCTTTAAGTTTAGCGACACTTAAAATGGCTTTTGCGCAACAATAAACGAGGAGTATATTGCGTATGAGCGCCTGGTAAAACGCAATGGAAGTGCGCGCTTCGCTGGAATGATTTTGCCGCTTTCCGCTGTAAAAGCATTGCGCCAAAGCGCACTAGCGCAGACTATAGTCGTAATTTTTGAATCAGTAACAAAAAATCTCGCCAGGCACCCTACTTAACAGAGATGAGCTCGCTTTTCGGTGCAAAAATGCCGTTTTTTAGTTGTGTACATGCATCATTTTATAGAAAGAAATCGACTTTCGAAGCAGTTTGCGTTGTTCAATCATAGATTCATTGTTATTGATCGAGAAATGTTGACTATAAATAGCGGTAATAGTGCTGAGTGTATTATTGCAGGTGCAAAATTCTGCTCAACGGCTAGGCTCCGATGAGATGGGAGGAGTAGCGGTGCTGAAGGAGCATCCATTCTTCGCGGGTGTCAACTGGGTGACGTTGCACACCCAAGAGCCGCCCGCCTTGAAGCCCTACCTGCCGGCCAGCGGCGACGAACCGGCCTTCCACAGCGATTACCACGTCCCCGAAGACCTCGAGCCCGGACTCAATGAAGCCGCAATGACTCGCCTGCTTGGTCTTCAGCTCTCTGGATTCGAGTAAGGGACTGTTGAGGCCGCATCCGCGACGTGTTGGGAAGAGAGAGGAGCCTTATCTGTAAAGGCCCCCTTGTCTTTAAAGGTTTTCACTTATCCGTGAAACGCTCCCACTTATTCATGAAACTCCCCCTTGTCCGTAAAAGGTCCTCCCTTGTTTGCGACACCAAAAAATGACGCTCTAATTAAGCCTTTCAGCACTGTGAAAGTCGAGCTGACTGGGGAAAACGATTCGAAAGAGGAGCGACGGCGACGCTTGGAAGACCAACGAAAGAACAATCCTTATCATCGATTCGTCGACGATAATTTAATTCTCAAGTCTGGACTGGTGGATAAGAAAAAGGTGACTTTTTCAACCATTTTTCAACTTGTCCTAAGTCTCCAATTATCGCTTATCGTCAAATCTTTTAGTTTAACAGTTCTCCTCTTTGACGACTCGACATTTATTCAGCATTTCGTATTTAAAATTTATACAATTTCCACTTTAGTGAACACACTTTGCAATTCTAAGAGGACATGTTCCAAATCAAAAAGGGCATTTTCCATATTGATTCGACTTTTAAAATGTCCTTGTTAACTGTTCAATACGTTAAAATAGAGCTGATATAATTGGTCAATTGAATGAACCTGAAACAATTGATTTTCAGGGTCTGTTTGCGCGGCGGAGGATGTTCTTGTTGACGGAGGGTCCGCACCTGTATTACGTCGACCCAACGAATATGGAATTGAAAGGCGAGGTGCCTTGGAGCAGGCAAATGCGACCGGAAGCGAAGAACTTTCGCACCTTTTTTGTGCATACGGTGCGGTTTCCTATATTTCTTTCTCTTTGTCGCCGTCTTGCAACCCCATAGGTATCCATCACAACCGTCGATCGGTTATTTACCGCCAAGCGTGTTTAACAGAAAATCAGTAGCGCTTTCTTCCTTGCGCCTTTCAACCGCGCAAAGTTTCATCGCCGCATTCAACGATTGCACTCTCTTTTGTTTGTCTTGAATCGGTTTGATCGCGTTAATTTGTGAGACTGAATGACGGCACAGTTCCTTTTGGGCTGAAATAGCAAGGAATGCTCATAAATAGCGAGAGAGTGGTGAAATGTTCTAGCAACTTTCGGACCCTGGCTGTTGTGGCTGTAAATGCAGTTGATCACTCTGAGACCCAAGCAGATGTTTAAATGTAACATTACTGCAGGCTTGTATAGGCTTAACGCACCGCTGCTTGAATTTGACATGGGCGGAATTAATGCTTCGTGTGACAGAGCGGCATATGCAGTTAGTAAGAAACAATTATAGCTTTCTTGACAATTGCTCAATATACCGTACCGTTCGCCGCTAAATCAAAGCAGAAATCGAGCTTTAGCGCCCCGATCTTTGTTGAAATGGCATCATTTCTGTTAAATTTCAGCCGAATCGCACGTATTACTTATTTGATCCGTCGCGAAACGCCATCGAGTGGTGCGAAGCGATCGAGAAGGTGCGCGAGATGTATTTCTGCCACGAAGACGAAGCCCCCAAGGACATCGTGGTACCGACGAACAACAGAAGAGGCGCTTCAAAGCGGTGACAAGCGCCCGTTGTTCATTCGTCGAATCGTACTGCTTTGAATCGAAGTCGCTCGGACAATTGCGCTCCGTCTAGCGGTCGTTACAATGCTGCGGCGTGCGGCAAGTGACCAACATTTCCGACAAAACGCTACCGGTTTGCGAACGGTTTGGTTCGATCGCAGGCCGCAAGCGTTGCTAGGTAGCACGCCGCACGTCCCAGCATTGTAACGACCGCTTTTCGCCTCCTTCTGGGAACTAACCTTTCCCGTCACGTCCACTGACATCGGAATGAGCGCAGCGGCGCTTCTGTTTCTTCGCAGTACCGCATTTTCTTCACATCCGGATTAGTACTTTGTTCTTCGTTCTGCTTTCTTTTCAGCCACCTGTGATTCCCTGCTCTTCGATCGTTCGTTGTCGTTTTTTGCAATGCATCGCCCGCGTCGTATCTCTCTTTCTTGTATTGTGTTCGCCTATGTGAGTACGTCGTTCCATTCTATAGTCAAACTCTTTCGATTAGAAACAAGAAATCGAGCCAGGCACCGTAGTTGGCAAAGATAGTTCGCTATTCGGTGGTTGATCACCGTTTTTCAGCTAGAATGATAGTCGTTTCTTGGTTGTTTACGTGCGTAAAATTGATAGGAAGAAGCGCTATCAACTTTAGAAGCAGTTTACCTTATTCAGGCCAAGATTTCATGTAACTGATCGAAAACTTTTGACTATAGACTCTCCCGCGTTAGTTGAACGACTTGTGTCTTCTGAATCAAGCCGCACTGAATTGCATTTGATCATCGCTCGTTTCGGCGTAATTTATGAATGCCGTGCTCAGCGTACATTGATAATAAATGAAGTTACAACATGACTCGATCACTGATCACATATCATGTCAGAGAAAGTAGGCATACTTGCTCTTTAACACAGATATAAGTTAAATAGACAGATATTAGCAGCATATGGAAGGATACTGATTGCGAAAAGGCACTGGTTTATTGAGGTCAACGGACTGTAAATGCTTCTTGGGCGAATCCTTGCGGGAACCAGCCGGATCTGAAAATAAAGTGATTACTTTTCAACGCGGCTTTGACAGAAATTTAGGTCGGCTTATCCATAGCACGCCCAACGCGCTTTCGCAGAACACGCAAAATTCAGCCGAGCATGTAAAAATAATTCATTATCACTTTCGGAATACGAACAATAATTTCTTGCTTTTGTAATACAAAGTAAATGAAGTGTGTTCGCTGCCTACTCCCTCGCGATGCTCTCTATTTTTCCTCATGCAAAAAGCGCATGTTCATTATCTTTGGACAACACACATAATGTGCCGCTTGTTTGGTCATGATACGGATAAGTGGCGGACAAAAAGGTTGTTCAAGAGAGACGCACTTGTTGTTCGTCAGGTTAACTCCAAAAGCCCATCCTTGAGTGCCGGACTTTTGCACTCGAATGCGATCGCCGGCGTAGATGGACAGCTGGTTGTCGCTGGTGGCGGCGAAGTCGTGCACGACATAGAGAACTTTCTCATTGCTGGGCGGCGGTGGTGGACTTGGGGGTGCTGGTATTGGCGCCGGCGTGGGCGCTGGCAGCATTACGATGTCGTGCTGAACTGGCATGACATTTGCCTGTACCGGTTGCTATAAATGCGCTACTTACACTCGACTTTTCTTGGCGCGGAAGAAATTGCCCAAGGGAATATCGTGATATCGTGAAATGCAAGATGAAAAATTCAGATGAGCACGGACCACTGGGATATTTATCTTATTTGGTTTGTAGCAACAAAAGGACGTATTGAAAAATACAGATATTTATGTTTTGTAAGTGAAGCTCGACTGCAGAATTTGTAACTGCAAACTCACAGCGTCACAAGTACGCTTTCTTTGCTTGAAGCTCGCTTAATTTAGATTAATGGTTTATCAAACAATTACTAGGAGTAGTTGAATTGCGGATGCCTGCCTTATCATTGTAAGATCAAAGTTTTGAACTCTTCTTGCCGATTGGATAGTTACGACAATATGGGCAACTTGGCGGGCAATTTAGCTATTTAACCGCATTCTTTTCGCTCCTTATTATCATCTATGCCGGATAATTAGCTCTCAGCTGCACCGCAGTCGATATGATTTTTGGAAAGTCCGAGTATTCGCGTAATTCTTGCTTCATGTGCAAGCTCGCGCTCAATGTTTCATGTCCATGTGCAAATTTATTTGTCGGCGATCATAACGAGGCGCGAAAAGTATACGTTATTCTAAGTAAGCCTTCCGTTAATTTACGTATTAATGACTGGTAATGAAGATTGGCAATACGAAAGTACCCTTAGTAGATGAGGCTTAAAAAGTTGACTAACCTCTGTCGGTGTTGGTGGAGGAGTGGCTTTCTTGGACTTCACAAGCTGAGCGTAGTCGGCCTCATCTGCGTCTTCGTGGTTTCCGTTGTGTTGCTTAAGCACGGGTGTTTGGACGGGTGTCGAGTCGCGCCGCGTCATGGACACAAAGGCGATATTACCATCGTTTTCTCGTACATCGTTGCTCTGCAATAAAATGCTACAGCGATAGTTGACACCTATCGACGGCCGTTAGAAAGAGAGCATATTTATACTAATGGTGCGATACGGTATTCTACTTTTCTCCGTCTGAGGCAAATCCCTTTG
The DNA here is from genome assembly GCA_002796945.1 of Plectus sambesii. NCBI lineage: Eukaryota > Metazoa > Nematoda > Chromadorea > Plectida > Plectidae > Plectus > Plectus sambesii. The sequence goes on along the minus strand of NIUQ01000230.1, from coordinate 36,828 downwards.
AAAGAATGACGCCACCACTGTCTGTCCCCAATATGACTATTGCCATTTTGTAGCTATACTGGTTCAATCGCGATGATACGTACAAACGGCGGTGCTTCCGTAGAGCTTTGGCTCGTCGAACGCGACAGACTGATCGAACTGTCGACATCGGGAGGTGTGAACGTCGTCGGCGGTGCCGCCTGATTGTTTGACGCCTAAACAATTATGAGCCAATCGCATCACTCAGCTAATGTGGCAGATACAATCAATGCACGAGCAGAGAAGCAGTTTGAGCAATTGAGCGGACTATGTAAAGATCGGCCACAATGCGACGGCGTTGGCTAATAACGCGTTTAAAGTCATGACCGCAGGACTTAAAGGAAAGGTGAATTTCAGCTGCCGTACGCATTTTCATGGCGTTACATAGTGGTCGATCCTAAATCATGCACCACTTGCTTGCTCAAGTCAAAATTTCGAATAAGGGTTCATAATAACGCTGAATGACCAAGAGCCAAAGCGCATTTTGTCCACAGTCAGCTTTCATGCGAGTATAACGTCTATGCTGCCTGCTCGGTTGCTGGTGCTGCTCGTAGGCTGTATATGTCACTCGGAACACCCACCTGCTGCGGCGTTTCGACCGCTTTCGATGGGCTGGCCTCTTTGTTCACGATTGGAGCGAGTGTTTGGAACATCAGGCCATAGCTGGCGAGCCACTCGCGGTGCTTTTCAGCTATGAACTGGTATCGTCTGCGCTCCTGTTCCAGCGCGTCTATTTGGTTCTCTTGATAAAACCGCGCCAACGTGTCGCCATTCTACAGCGCGCTCGTTAAAACTGTAATAAACAAGTCAAACAGCTGTGAAAAATCATGCCGCGGTTCCTTTTTGCACTTGTTTGATAAGCGCCTTTTCCTCCTTTGAATATTTGTTAGCCATTTCTTTCAGGTCCTTCGCGTCCTTCTTGTTGTAGTCAATTACTTTCGTCGCTAACGCGCGGAACACACCCATCGGAAACAATGTTTTTTAAGAAAATATTTTAGTTAAGCTGTTTTGAAGTGCTCACTGTTTCGTCGTGCTGTTCAATCATCCTGTCGAATGTAGGTCCCATTTCAGCTATGCTTGCGCCTGAAAGGATGATTTAAGTTACAAAATTTGACATTAGACAGCGAGTGAAAATTACCATTACAAATTCAAACTAATTTGCCCTCTTAGATAACAAACCTTTCCTTTGGAATCAGATGCATGATAGGAACTTAAAACTAGTTGTTAAGTCATTGCAATCCTGGAAGTGCTGTTTGTATGCTATGGGGTAAGAACGCATCAACCGACAACTGTGGGTGATGCGCAAAAACTTTTACAGTTATCATTTCCCACTACAGTAACTGTAGCAGGGCATTCCTTAGACAAGAATCAGGATTGGAGCTCTCGTGCACGCAACAATCCATAAATATTAAATTGGGCGAACCAAATTCTCTGGAGGCCGGCTGTCCACGTTGAGATGTCAGGGCGACGCCTTGCAGTGCTTGCGTGTATTCCTTTGCAGCTGTCGAAACGCCTGCGAAAAAATAGTGGGTTAAACGTATTGTTGCCCACTGAGTGAAGTGAAAATACTATGTAAAGCGCGGTAGAGGTTGATGGCAGCGTCCGCGAGCTGCTTTGTGGCCGGTTCGAAGTCGTTGATGAGATGACGGTGGACGGTGACGACGGTCCGATTGGGGTTGGGGTCGGAGAGGGGCGGTGGTGAAGCGGCCATTGCTGGTGGTCGGCGAATGAAGTGGCGAGTGCGGCGCTCAGATGATGATCGCTGGGCGTCGTCGTCGCTGCTCGCAGGCCAACGCCGCCGCCTCCGCGCGATAAGATGATGCCGTACATGCGCCGCCAACCAGGCGAGGCTCGCTATCGGATCGCAAGGCGGCGGAAAACGCGTGGCGGCAGGGAGGTCCGACGCGCTTCTTACGATGCCGATTGCGCTAACATTATGAGCGTGTACCTGTATCTGTTCAGTGCGCGTTACGGCGTCACCCCCTAACATCGTTCACTGCGCTCGTCACGTCCATCTATCGTAATAATGCACTTTCAACTACTACCGCTACAAAAACGGCCGCTGGAATTTTAACAATGACAGTCGCATGTGTGCTTTATCTCAAAGTCAGACCGATGATAGCTTGTTGACGCTAAGCGAAAGAGCTTTATGGCTTCGGCGTTCACCACAAAGTGTACCTGAAAGCATACATTGACTTGGTTCCCTAGTTAATAAGCAGGTTAGACGCCATTATTGTCGTGTAACGAAGAATGAAGCGTCTAAAAATGTCGCGAGAAGTCCGCGTCTCGATTTGAGCACGCGGTGAGAGACTGATCGAATGCAATATTAATTTTTTAAACCGTTCCTTTCGAGCAATAGCAAAAATCTCAATAAATCACAAAAAAGCATGCAGTAAATGGCTTTCCATATTTGATATATTGACTATTTGCACTTATCATCATTCAAGTAAACTTCTTGCGTCAGCCGACCAATGTCAACCAAGCCAGCCAGCTTTGTAACCAAGATATCTTCGGAAAACATCGTGGATAACAACTTAAAAATGAAAAAAATTAGCGTTGATTTAATAATATTGGTATGTGTACCATGAGCGGTCCCATAAACGTCAAGAAGAGTTCCTTAGGACGCTCTGCAGTCGTTGCTCGATCATCCAATACTGCTGCAATCTGTCGTCGAATGAGATTGACGGCGCCCGAACTCGGCCCCATCAGTCCTCCTTCCACAGATGCTGAAAATGTATATGTCCAAAATATACCATATACGCGGACTACTTCATAAACTAGTGCAACTGCGGAATTGCAAACGCGGTGATTGATCTTTTTCTGATTTCTTTCCATTTCCTGATCAGTTTCCGCACTGGTAGTTTGGCTGATGCAATGATTTATGAAATAGGTCTCATAGCTTAATTCTTTAAAGTAACTTGCCAGGATTGAACAGTACGCAAGCCTTCAGTAGTAAATATTCATCGTGATCGACGTTCATCGTTCTCAACGGCAGCGATATTTCTTCTTTGACTCGAGGACATGTTACACTAAAAGATGCTGTTGGAGTTATGAAAATATGCGCATATTGTCAGAAAAAATATACCTTGGAAAAATATAATGCCAACTCTCGCATTATTTGATAATAGTTTCTAATAGTACTATAATTATAAGTATATTATCCATCAAAAATGTTAATGGGGCCCGAATAAATACAGTATTGTGGTAAAGCTGTCCATCAGTTAATATTATACTTTGTCAAGCATCAACAGACGGTGTGATGTGCATAAACCAAAACTCAGTCCGATTGCAACTCTTTTATTCAGTCGCAAGAAAATGAACAATGGCACACTTCGAGGGAGATCGGACTGAATTAGAGAATTGCTGTCGCGGTTTAGGCTAAGCGCAGCATTATTTTACTTGCTCTACAACCGTAATGTCCTTTTGAAAACCATTCACAATCCTGATTTCAGTTAAGGCGTTTCGGCTACGGTATACGATATTAACAACCCTACTGCGCTATGGATGACAGTGAATAGCATTCAAATTCAATGGTAAATAACTAACGGCGTGGCCATTCCAACCATGGCTGTGTGATCCATGACGACGCGCTGACCTGTCGACAGTATTAAACACTTTTCGTCATATCTTGAACGATATGCCATGTTGAAGAGAACGTGCTGTTTGCAGAAGCTGCGCAATAATGCACACTGAAATAGTTATTAGGTTATGGGGTTTTTATGTATGTGACCTATGTAACGGAACAATGAGTGCACGTTTGATCAGCTACTATCCGTATATCCTAACAGTACAGTAGGGTAGGAAGCTATCGCATATTTTACGGCAAGGCCGGACTATTAGAATACAGATTCTTTATCATCACGGATTGTCAGATTATCCTTTCTCACTCGGTATCGTTTTTTGGAGGGATAAATCGTGGCAGCATTCCAAGGAGAAGTCCTACCGACGGAAGGACGATGCCAAGACATCGACTCGCGACCATGGCGAGATGGAAAAATAGTGCGATAATCTTTTATAGCATAAAAAGGGTCCTGTTTCATTAGAGTTTAGTCGCTGAAATCTAAGTTGGTTGCCTATCATGTTTCAACCGCATATGATCCCGCATCAAAAGTATGAGACACCGCTTTTTATTTTAGATTTCAACGGCTGAGCTGTAGTGAAATAGGGTCGAGTAGGGTAGAAAGGGATCGAGGAACAGCAGAGTATGTTACACTATGAGAACATTTGCATTATGCATTAGCTTATCCCGCAGTACCTGATCATTAATGGGCAACCGCCTAAACGGTGCGAGACGTTTCGTCCACTCGGCGCCGAGCAGGAGTTGAGAGTGACAGCCGACGACCATGTTGACGATGAGCGCCTTCTCCTCGCTCACAGGCCCAACCTGCGCGAGTTGCTGCTCGACGACGCCAGCCTCCATCTGCAGAATTTCCCGTTCGGCGTTTCTCAGGTCGCTGATCAGTTCCGCCCCTGTCGCCCAGCCGTACAGCACCGCGTTTGGATCGAAGAATATTAACGGCGGCGAGTGCTTTAAACCTTTGTATGATTGTTGATCGACATCTTCTGTCGACATATTTGTGTCCCGCTCTCCTTGAATGGCTGAAATATTAATACGCGTAGCTTTTCAGCTCAGTCAGTCTCCTGTATAGGCGGATTTTAAGAGCTTACAAACATTCAAGGGGAACTTGACTGACCCTATCTCCCCTGGCAATGTGCTTTAGACTTTTTCTTGCGGTGCATGACAAGCTGTGGCCTATTTAATAAAATCTTTGAAAATTGAGGACCTGAGCCTCGGTTCTGTGTACTCGTCACTGCATTATCGTACGCGCAATTGATACCCCGGTGGAACTGAGATCCAACTTCTCAACGTTCAACAGTTTTATGAATTAGGTTCCTGGCTAGAAATCAGTAATTTATGTTTTTAGTTAACTCATCGCTGCTTATAAAGTATAGTTAATGAGCAGTAAACAACAACATGCATTCCTCAGAGCTGGGGGCGACCAGTGTTGCCCTTAATGTTGTTATTCGAAGCTCACCAGTTATTTGCATTCCGGCCTGGATACATTTTTGGAAGCGACAATAGCGGCAGACGGCTCGTGTTCCTTAAATGAATAGTTTAAATGCTGCAACTTCCATGACTGACCAGTGATGAGGCACTCACTTTTGTTCACTTTGCACATATGTGTAGCGCGGCAGTCATAGTGAATGTTTCCGCGAATGGTCCGCCTAGAATCACACCAGCATCTTTACTCTTGTCATTATAGTAAATATATTTTGTAATTAACAGGACATTTTTCTTATTGATTTGACTTGAGAACTGGCCCTGTTGACGCGGGAAACGTCCTCATCAAAGTGGAAATGGTATTACAACTGACGAGGGCTGTAACGGAGATGGGGAATTCTTAAAAGCTCCCCTTTTCCGAAATACGCCCTGCCCAAAATCTTCCAATGTCCATTCCTGTTGTAGTTTTAGAGTTGGCGTAATAAACTGAATAGGGAAAAGCGTACCTGAAAAAGCCTTTGCATCCATTGCAAGCCAGTACGCCGTAATGTCGTCCAGTAGCCACGTCGCCGCACACTTGGCATTCGTAGTCGAGAGTGATCAGCGGCGGCACCATTTGGCTTCCAACACTGCCTGTGCCAGCCATTTTCACCGAGCGCGCAATGCAATAACTCGCCGGCTGTACTGGCTCTGTGCATTACATGCCTCTAGTTTGTATGTGATAAGGAGCATGCTTACTTTAAAATGACGTACGAACGTATTGCTGACTTTACGTGACAAATTTTAATTTGCACAAACACGTGCGTAGCGTGTCAATGACGATATGACGACGATTTTTCACCATTCACCTATGATGATTTATCACTACACCGAATGTAATTTAATCCGTAGTGATCTATCAACCTTACCCCAACCAAGGCCAAAGTGTTTTGGCGCTTTTTCCCCGTAAACAGTTTTGCACGGTGAGAAATCGTCTCCACACACACAAATGATCACACAGTTCATGACTTAGTTATGAGGGAAGCATTCACTGCGTTCTTTCGCTACGTTTAAAATGCAATGTATAACATATGAATATGTTTGCAATATAAATACTATGTTGCTAATATTGAACTAGAAAGCCAATGTGCTATTAACTTCTGATGCACCACCGGGGGCCCAAGATGGATATTCGTCGAGTGACAGAAGAATGTGACCGTATGTGACTATGTTCAGAACGACCACAATTGCGCATAATACCGTCACTATGAGTCCAGATACGATCTAAAACGAGACAAGTTGCAATTCGTTTGTACATAAATTAACAATCCTACCATATCGGTAACTTTAATCATCCCTGAAGCGAAGACGATTGCGTTTGGCGGCGTTCCAACCGGCAAAGCAAACGCAAACGAACACGCCAAAGTTGTGGGTAGCATCAGAGTGAGCGGATGGATGTGAAGGTTTTCGGCGAGACCAGCGACAATGGGAACGAAGATGCTGGCCGTGACGGTGTTACTGCAGATGTTCGTCACACCCATGGTGATGAGAATGCAAACCAATTGAATGACAATAATTGGCAGTCCCTCCAGCTCTTTCAACACGCCGCCAATAACATGACTAAGGCCGGACTCCTAAAGATTCGACCGCATTTTACAGTTTTTAAAGCGCCGAACATTTTTCGACGATTTCAGAAGTGAACGAAGGCCTTTTCATAAGATTACCAAGGTTGTACCTCTTTAAGTTCGCTCACTTTCAAGTCACTTAATTCGACAGAAAATAGTGATCAACCTTTTGTGAATTCAACACGTGGAGTAAAAGCGTTTGAGTTGGATTCGGAGCATCAAAGTTGGGATTTCAGAGTGCGATCATAAGATTCGAAATGAGAACCAAAACGATGACTTCGGAAAGGCGTGAATTAACCTTTGTAACTCGGTGTTATCCGATTACACTCCCAAGACTGTTAAGAACGGCAATACTCTCGATCAAGCTGTCTTCATATGAAGTTATCTTTTCAATTACAATTAAAGTATAAGAATTTTGTCCAAAGTCAGAAAGCGACGAAATAAAATCTTAAATGAGCACTACTTGAGGTAAAAATAGGACATTAGCTTTTCACTAGTCTAAGGTATTAAAGTGCATTACTGAGCACTAGAATAAAATTGAGATCATAAATGGGTTTAGCCTTATTATTTCATACCTTCACGCCACCAGCCAGTGCAAAACCACCGCCGAGCAACAGGATAACGCCCCAGGGGAATTTCTCCTGCATCACCTTCCAATCCATCAAAGACCCTCGAACTTTGGGATCGTCGTTAGTGTCTAAAATGGCAGACTTCTGCACTCGTCCATGCGTCATTAATCAAATGCTGTCTAACACCAACCTCGATCGCGCCAGCACAAAAAGTCAGGTTTTTCGTTCGGTAGGACGAACAAGAGAAACGATATGATCATTGCACTTGTCGCGTCTGTGACGTAGCTGCAATAATTTTCGATCGTCCACGAATGAGTGCAGAGCGAATGAAATGGACTGATTACTGGACTGCGGATCTCGCAAGCGATTGACTCATTAACCCTTCCTCATTATGCACTATAGCTCTCAATATATTCCGTATGGTTCACCTACACAACTTTACCTCTCTCTCATCTTATTCTTCAGCTGCACCCGTATACGATCTCAGTCGCAATCGTGTTACATCCAATGTATCGGTCATGGAATTAACGGTATTCAAAGTCAGTCATGGACTACTCGCGCCACTTGGAGAATTCCTACAGTATCTTTTGAAAAGTTGCCAACCTCAAAGCGATACATCTGTATGATCGTTAACCTGCCTTCGTTATACAAAACGCCCTACTCTAATTTTGATATGCCATGATTGTAAGTTCAAATTGCCAACAAATGAGATGATCTTTTAAAGAAATCTCGCACGTACTGAAATATTATTTAACAAGGTCACTCACCCTTTGCGAAAGAAGTCGCCGAATCCTGGGATTACTTTTGGATCGCGGAATATCCACATAACGAGCAAAATGCAGAAGCAGATGAGCACAGATATTTCGGCGAAGGTCATGGAGGGCAGATTGCGATATTTCTCACGCATCATAATGTTGACATTCTCGTCAGCCGGGCGACTTTTGCGCATGAAGTACAAGTATAGGCTTAACCAGCATAGAATCAATGCCACCACCATCGATGGAATCGCGAACGCCATCCATGAGAGAAAGTTGATGCCGGTTGAAGCGCCCGGATAGAGACTGCAGAATTTGTTATTATAATTCGATACTCTATCATTATCAACATAAGAAGATATGTAGACGATAAGCCTCACTTTCCGGATTGTGTTATAACACGCCATACGCGCATGCACAGAATAATGTAAAAAGTTAGCGCATACGCATGTGGCGTTTTATAAAGCAATCTGGAAAGTGTGGCATATCGTTCTCGTCCGCATAAGAATATTGAGGCCTATTTCATAAAATTGTGTGCCATTAAAACTGTTGCTATTACGCTTGTTGGTGAGTGTGATGAGTGGTCGATCGTGTCAAATGCACATCTTAACCGAGCAATCACTGCACTTGTAAGTGTAATTGCAACTGTTGCAATCACAACTGTTTCATGAAATAGGCTCCACGACAGTATTCTAGCGCTTAGTTCATTCTTGAGAATTTTAGCCACGCACTTCTCCAGTTGTCCAATGAGTACAAGATTTGGCGGAGTGCCAGTGATCGTTCCAGTGCCGCCAATGTTCGCGGCGAAGCAGATGGATATAAGAAGGCCTTTGGCGACAGACAGCTCATCCGATGTCATATTCTCAACCGTAACTGCATCCTCTCTGTAAGTTCACACCGCTCAGATGTCGCGAAAAAATCAGACCCATTACTGTTCCGATTCAATGCGAGTTCCATTTTTCGCTGGCTCATGATTGTTTTCCGATCGAAGCAAGGTCAATTGCGTGTCATCGCGGGCATCAACTTGCACGCCGTGATGTTTACGACTACTCTTTATCAGTTCGATGATAACCGACTGCGCAATAGGTACCATCATCGCAGTAGCGGCCGTGTTGGATATCCACATGCTGTATCAAAATCGTACAATGCAATTTTCAAAGTAAATCCTACCTTAGAAATGCGGTGACCGACATAAACCCAAGCATAATCCTGAAATGAAGCGAGAGAAGAATTGCAAAAAATCTACTGCAGTATGTACCATCTTGGTTGTGAACCGACAACAGTTAGAACTCGAAGAGCGATTCGCTGGTGGAGATTGCACTTTTCCACTGCAACGGCCACAATCAGACCACCTATGAAGAGAAAACTTGTATCCTGAATGAGAAAATATTTTCTTTAATATGATAGCTGTATAGGGATTGCATACCGGTAAGTAGGTCACTGCAACATCTTTTGATTTCATGATTCCGAGAAGTGGAAAGATGAAGACGGGCATAAGAGCCGTGACTGCCAGTGGCAACGCTTCGCACATCCAGTATATCGCCATCAGCGCGACGCAAAAGGCGCAGTTTGCTTGCTCAAACGAAAATCGTTGAATCAGAACTTTTAAGTCCACCTGACAGCACTTTGGCAGAACAGGCCACGAATAAACGCAAAATTAATAAAAGAGCATCCTGATTACGCTGTCTGGGCGCGGCAAATTTGGATGTGCAATTTGGAATAATTACTGTGAAATGATAGGCTGCTAAAATTTGTTTTAATATTTGCGCATTTACTGCTAAAACGGGAAATACATAGTCTACTTCCGCAACTAAAGTTCGATCCTGCCAAACAGCTCGCCAGAGTGCGGTGACGTGAACTTCGCGTAACAAAGACAAATCATACAGGTGTCCCTATGATTAACAGTGGCAGTGCGACGAAAGGAGCGACGATGAGCACCACCGACTTCCGAAAGATGAGCAATGTACGGAGAATTCCCATGTTGTCTTTGGGAGGGTAACTGACGCTTTTTTCAACAACGTTCTTCTTTATTGAGTGTCGCGTTGACGGAACGGGGCCGACTATCAGTTTTCTTATGCGCACGTGTGCGAACTGATATTAGAATAGGTGCTGACCATGTTTATACCCCTTGACGCGTTCCGTTCACCCGCAGACTGTCGCCCGTCACACCGCCGTAGGTCGCGATTTGCAATTGCCGGCCGCCGATAAGAACTGGTTAGTCCAGACGCGCTGAGCATCATGATCAATGCATCCGTCACTACGAGTTAACCGGCTCATATTTGTTCTGTTTGATGCGGCAGAATTTATGTATTATTGAACCACAAGCGTTCGCAATATTAGCGGTACTCATGATAATAGTCGTCGCTCTGACAACAACGCCGCAACACTTTCGGCGTCATCCTTCTCTCCCCAACTCAGGTGCAT
>NIUQ01000230.1:0-26373 GCA_002796945.1 Plectus sambesii | reverse complement strand
AGACACAAAGGCGGCGGCGGCGGCGGCGCTTTCGGCGTTTGTCGCGAGCAGCGATGAGCGCGGCCGGTCAGACGAATCGAGAGCGATGGATCTGGGGCGGTTTACACGGAACAAGTGACGATCGCCCTTCGGGTGGCCCAAATCAATTCGTCCGTCGTCCACCCCGCACCGGACCGCGGCCGCACTCTGGCGCAACACCCGTCAAGTCCCTTGTTCAACGCCCCACCCTCTCCCCTCTCCATTCCCTCCCTCCTCATCCACTTTCGCCCCTCCCCCCCCTGACGCCCCCCCCCCCCCCCCCCTCCAGCCTCCTTTAATGTCGTCAGCAAAATCCCGACTGCACCCGCCATTCTGTTTGCAGACGAAGCGACGCGAAGAGAGGCGGCATCGAAGGGGGGATTTCCCCGCGAGCCGACAACGATCGCAACGATCGCTTGATCGAACGACCGAACTGCGCGGAATCCGGTGAACCGTAGCCTACGCGTCGGCGGCTCGGCACAATCGCCCATTACAAAACGATCACTTTTGTCACCTACATCGCTGACACATCGGACAGGAGGCGTACGGACGACCGATGCCGTCCCGTTTTCCGCGTCCGACAATTCACAGAGTATCTTAAAAGGAAACGACGGCGATATCGAGGACGCGCAAGGTGTACGTTCCATCGCGATCTGTATCGTCACTTTACCGATTGCCTGCACCTTGCCGTGTCGCCAGAAAACATATTTGCTCCTCTTTGGCTTGATTGAAGTCGTAACGATGCACAAATCCTCAAATCACCCACATTGCGTCACACTTTTGCGCAATCCGTTCACACGCGTATTTGTTGGAATGTAGAGCAGCGAGCTTTATAATACAACAATTCACCCGTGTGTGCGAGCGCCGGCGAGGTCATCTTTACCCCGTAAATCGTCCGCGAGCTTTCAATTCCGCCAGAGTCGCACTTTTTTTCAATGTACATCAGCCGACATATTCAGCAGACTATGATTGCGTGAGAAAATATACGTTCACAAGTATGCGAGTAAATCTCAAACTAGTCGACAATATTGATTCAGTCGGCGACGCTGGCACTGGAACAGCTGCAGATGAAATGGACCCGGACTCGCTCTTTGCTCAAAGTTTTCAAATCTACCCAACGAGATCAGTGAGTGGCTGGAACTACGGCACGAGAGTGGTGAATGAAAGCGAAGACTAGTTGACGGGCGATGCGGAAGAACCACGCGAGTATCGATGTTAAGAGGGGACGGATATAAACGCGCAGGAGCACGTGTATAGCCTCGATTTGCCGCCGCACACGAACCTATGCCGGTCGCCGATGGCCAGTCAAAAGAAGTACATTAGTGGCGTCATCGGACGAGTGGTATGGGACTAATCGCACGGACCACTTCAACCTCGCGCCGCTGTCACACCCGCAGCAAGTCGAGGCAGTTTCGCTCGTCGATTTTGGCGAATCCGGGCAGACAGTCGCAGCGGAAGCCGCCGATAGTGTTGATGCAACGGGTGCCCTGGCCGCAGCCGCCGAGTTGGGCGCGCGCCTCGCTATCCCAGACGCATTCATCGACGTCGTAGCAGTTTTGGCCGTTGCCAAAAAAGCCCGGCTTGCAGCGGCAGGTCCGCTTCAACTTTTCGTTCATGCACGTGGCGTTGGCGTGGCACGGCTGGCGAGCGCAAAAGTCGTCGTCGACGCACACGGGGCAGCACTCGTTCGGCGGCGTCTGCTGCTTGTGAGAGGGACAGGGCGCGGGAGGACAGTCCTGCTGGCGTCTGTACTTGCAGTCCATGTTGCCGTCCTCGCACACGCATTGGACGCAATTTTTCGGCCAGAACTCGTGGCCGTGCTCGTAGTATTGGCTGTTGTAATAGCAGCGCTCACCGCAGACGGGACAGCAGCTATTGTCTCGTTTCTTCGGATGAGCGCAGGTGAGTTGCGGACATCCCATCGGCTGGCAGTAGGCCGTGTTCGCTGAACAGATGCACTCGGTGCATTCGGTTTCGTTCCTCCATTTCTCGCCGTCGGCCAGTAAAACGTTTCCATTTATCTGCAAAGCCAACGAAATGGAATCGCACTAATTCGTTGCGGGGAAAATTGAAACCTTTTTTGCATTACCTCACATCCTCGTTGGTGCAACTGCACGTGTTGCAGTTGCGTTTCATACTTCTGGATGACGGATCGCCAGTGTTTGAACTGATTTTCCAAGTGGCTCACGCGATGCGCCAGGTAATCGACGTTTCGCTGGACTGACGCGTCGGTAGAAGTCTTTGGTGTCGAATCGACGTCCGACGAGCGGTCCGTATCAGTTGAAGTCGATGTCAGATGCCGCGACCGTAATGTTGGAGTAGAGGGCGACGGCCGCCCATGACCGTCATCAGTACCATCGGCGCCATCAGTGCCATCAGCGCCGCTAACACCCCCCTCAGAGAGCATTAGCAGCCTGGGGCACTTTTCATTGATCGGATAGCCGATGTCGGCGCTAAACTCGCGCAACTTGCCCTTAAACGGCAGCCGACGCCATGTTTTCTGGCCAATTAGCACTTGAAGATCGCTCTGCTCGGTGAATTGCATGTCCAAATCTTCGCGATTGTGCCGCTCTTTGCAGTCGATGATTAGGTGAAGACGCCGACCCTGTATGGCGAAGATGACCTTGTGCCATTTGCCGTCGCTCAAGTCGACGTCGGACGAGTAGACCTTGATGGAGCCGCTGGGCGTGCGAAACTTGAGGGTGATCTCGCCCTTTTTCGAGGAGCTTTCGAGGTCGAGCAGCAACTGTCTGGCCAGCGGGCCGCCGTAGAACGAAAAGAGCGTCCCGTCGGTATTTTTCTGTTGTTTCAGTTCGACTTGTATGGTAATATTTCTGGCGACAACCAGTTGCCATAATCGTTGGGCCTGCGTCGATGGCAGTTCCAGAGTGTGCGTGTCGCCGCTGAGCGTCAGCGACTCTTCCGGGGTATCATCGGTCGGCAGAAGGCTCATTCCAAAAATCGCTGCTGGCAGCAGCAGCGCCCAAGACAGGTAATGGCGTGAGACGTACATGCCTTCAGAGAGCGGCGTTCGGATGAGTCAATCGGCAGAGTTGTTGTCAAGACGAACGAACGGATGTCAGAGAGGCGGACGGCTCTGTGGCTAAGAAAGCAACAGCTGCGATTCGACGCGGGTCACGCGCGATCCAGACGGCGATTTGGGCCCAGAGGCGGGCCGCCGAGTGGCAGCAATGTTACAGGCGGCTAACGACCGCCTTGTTTATCCGACGGACGGAGGAGAGGAAAGGCTGAGAGAGAAAGAGAGGGGGTAAAGAGGGAAACAGAAGCCTTCGGTTTTTAACGCCGGTCGACTGAGCGATTACTTGAGGACCGAGAGGGACGAGCGCCGGCCGGCTGGCGGAACCACGCTCAATTTGATTTTCGTCTAGCAGTCAGTCGATTCTGCAACCGCAACGCTCCGTCGAGAACAAAGCTGCCGGTGGCGTCGGCTTCGCAGCACCATTAGAGGCGTGGCCGTCAATGACCGATGCGACGGCTGAGCGGCGCGCGACCGATTGCGACACACCTCCTTCCCTCCTCTCTCTTCCTCTTCCTTCCCATCTCCTTTGGGAACGGAGCGCAATTTCCTCCCTTCGGCCGCTGCCTTACTGCCGGTCGTTATCGCTCGTATAGCTTTCAAGAATTCATCGTTAATGGTATAAATGTGCAATAGCAACAAGCAACACCAGTATTAAAAAAGCACGGGCGTCATTTAAACGACGCCCAGTGTTCGTGCATGTGTAAACGCCGATTTCCGGTGAAAATTAGACAGATTGTATAAAATTGGGAACACTGATTCAAGATGGACGTTTTGCTTGTACAAGCAAGGTATGAGAAGTCCTTGATGATCAGACGAACCTCTGCGATAAATAGCAACAGTCCTGCAAGTGCTGCGAGAAAGGTAGCGTGTACTCTCTCCGTAAATAAAAGTGACCAGAACGATGTGCGAGCGACTACGAACAGCCTGCGCGTGTCCAAATGGGGATGTCCAAGGCCGTTTAAGACAAGGAGCGCTTCAGTTCAAGTGACTCTCGTCCGCGCTTTACTTCAGTTGACCACTTCTCAACGGAACCATAAGCTGGAACAGGATATCATAGATTTTATCAAGCGTTGATGAGTGTTGATGAGTTTGCCTCGCCTTGTTGCCTTCTTTGATCAAAAACTTTATCGTTGCCCGAACCTCAAAGTTTTCATTCGTCATTCCGACTCCCAGCGTATTGACAAAAACAACGTCAGGAAAACAAAATGTTACACACGATTTGCACGTAAAATCAGGAAGACCTTACGTGCTACAAACGTCTGTCATCATTAAGAACCAACAATCCGTACATATCTAGTTGTTTGAACTTTTTGACCTCCTTTTCTTACATCTTCCTGCAGGCAGCAACATATTATGCATATACACGATAAAGCCGATCCACACAAACCGTAACAAATTCGATTCAATGAAAGCGATCTTTGCGTACGAATCAATATCTGTTAAAATTTACGATTACTCGCTGCAGAAATGCGCCTTCGCCTCCTTCAAACAGAAAAACAGAAAAGTGTGCGCGATATAAACATAGTCATTCCCCCCAAACAATTATATACAGTAAATTGAACAAAGACTCATTTAGCCGAACAGAATGTCACTTATTGCTGTTCGGGAGAATAGCCACGCGCCACGTTGCGCATACGATAGGTGTCGATATTGGAAAGGATGCGCTGAACGACGTCGGTGGTCGAGACACCTTCGGTCCGTTGGGTTTCGACGAAGCGGTCTACATCGCGGAATATCTGATAGGCGTCACCGCCGTCCGATTTCTCGTAAGGCAACGCGTCGTGAGCGACCAAGTCGGCCTAAAATGTAGACGGCGTTATTCAAACTATTATGGCAATTCAGAGACGAACGGGCGTAAACCATTTCAGCTGTAACGAACGGGTGCGAGAAACTTAATGGAACAAGATGAAATATCTTAACATTTTCGCATTGAGGTTCAAGAATTTTGAAATACAGTCGACTGCTTTTGTAACATCAGGCTTTGTAACGTTGCTATCTTTATAACGACGGTCTTTAGCCAGTCCCCTGACAAACGTTATAAAAGTAGTTAGCTGTTGTTCGGCTCAGTTGCCTCTCGATAGACACACCGATGAGCAAACATTGTTTGCGTAATCAAGTACAAGCATTGATTTCACGGAATGCTACATCGACTTCATTTATTATTATCGCATTTTTTCCAGTTCAAAAGGCAAAGGGTTGTTATCGACTTTAGCGAGACTAGACGAGACACAGGGTTGTTTGTCTCTCGCACAAGTTGAGTACAGCTAGAGCGCATAAGTTTAAAATGATGTCTTGTTTTGAACTAAAATGTGTTACGAAGCAGTGCATTGACACAGAACTCCGTGCCACTCAGCAATTGCCCATTGGAAATTAGTTCGTATAGCTGCGACTTACTTTTATCTCCCTGAGGAATTCGAATGTACAGAAAAATGGAGGGTCACGATAGACTTCGTCCACGTAGCGACAGTGCCTGACTGCCTGATAGCGTTCTTCTTCGTTGGTTACCGTCGCACCGCCTTTATACTTTAACGATGCCGCATCACCACAAACTGAAACGTTTCAGTTAATGTATGCACTACCGAACGATAGAGATTGAATTCTGCACGGATGATAATCTGATTATACATCGATATCAGCATGAAGCTGAAATCGACAAGTTAAGGAGAAGTCTGATACTCGAGAGGAGTCGAAACAGCTGGAGGACTCATGAAGCAACGCAGACCCATGCTAATCTCTCAGAAACTCGAGGCTTCCGAAGCTCTGAACAGGCTTTCGCAATTCGCATGCAATTTGCGAGCAGACTATTCAATTACCAAGAATCAATTGCACATTGCGATTCGAGATGTTGCTTCGCCCTTGATTGATGTTATGGGCTACGATTGTGAAATTATAAAACCGATGCAATAACGGCGAGGGCGATTTCTGTTCAAGTAAATTTATGGTTTACCTCCAACGATCAAGTAGGCATTGGGGAAAGCGTTCTTGGCCTGTCGTAACTGCTCGGCGTGTCCATGATGGAACAAATCGTAAACGCCATCGGCGTATATGCGGATCGGACGATCGACTGAAATATAGTTGTACGCACGGTAATCGGGAGAGAGAGAATGGGTATCGTTAATCCACCTTGACCACTGCAGGCTTGAGTGTAGGTGATGGGGTGAGTGAAATCGACCCCATCGCGTTCGGCGACGGCGACCGGGTCGTCGCTGAACGAGGCAGGGGTGAGCAGACTGCGACCGACGCGATGGTTCTTCGGCGGAGAGTGATTAGTGGCGAAGCCATTTCCATTGATCGCCTTCATAATGCGGCGAACGCAGCACTACAACAGAGGTATGTATAAGCAGATGGAGAAGTCTTTAATGCCGTCCTCGTAGCCTTACACGTTCGCGATACCAACGCCGCGTTTAAATTTATGTGAGAAAGGGGCGGCGAGGGCTGGTGTAGTAGGCCGCGGTAAACGTATCGTGCGGGAACGCTGGCACTCGATCTTATTACTCATACAATCTCAATCAAGGTGCCACCTATCCGCTGCTGCACGCGGCGATGCTTCCGCCGATGGAGACCGGTATCGTTTATCAGTTGTATGGCGTCGCCTACCGCGTTACTCATTCATAGTAGCCCTCCCAGTGAACCTTATCATATGCAAAGGCGGCTGGCGGCAATCACTTTGATGGCTGATTGCGGCGCCAGCCGCAGTCTCTGAGGAAAACCTCGCCCGAGCCAACTCCATTAATTCAGAGCCACGGCCGTCATGCGATTCGCATTCCTACACCTTGCCAACACATGTCTCTGTCTCAGCAGATATCTCAGACCTACGGTCGTCCGGTCAACGCTACTTTGTCGTTCGCACTACATCTGTACCCGTCCTACGAGCATTGAACTTAAAGCAATAACGTTGCAGGATAGATTATGATTGAACGGGGAGCTGAGAACGACACCCGGGGTGCACCGGATATTTATTTTTTAAGTTTGATAAACACTTGTGCTCGCTATAACCGGGATGCGACAGGAAGCAGGATGGTCTTCGCAAAGAGGCCGACACTTTTAAGGCAGCGCGAAATATCTCTTTCTTAATCTAATTCCTTACATCGGTAAACTCTCTAGCTTTAAAAACAAGCATAGCATTGACACTATTTGGTCAGAAAATCAACTCGAACGCTATTCTATGAGAATGAAACAGTTTGGGCGTTCAACCGTCTAAACCTAACTCCTAATCGGTCAAGTTTAACAATGGGAGGGAGAGCAGCAATATTGAATTTCAATCGCTTGCAAAGCTTGTAGCAGGCAGAGCCGCTCAGCGTAATTCACAGCCGCGCCAGGTTTAGAGTTCGTTAAGCAATCGAAGCCGCGTAACCTCAGCTTTAAAAACAGATCCCCCTCTGAGCACATGGGTCTCAAGACGAATTATCTGTTCAGCAGGTTCTACCGTAAGACAAACTGAAGATTCGAAAAGTTAGTTGTGTCACGAATGTGCGCCATCGCTCTTCGAAAAACATTCGTTATTTTGTGAAAATTGTGAAATATTTTGAAACCTATTGAAAGGGTGTCAGTCATTATCGACGCTTGCTATTGTACCAATTGCATTTGAGCTGGGACATTGATCGAACAAAGCCACTTCATAAGGATAAAATGAATATGAATCAGTTTGTCAGTGCGGTCATCAGTCGCATGAATCAGTCCGGAAAGAAGAAGAAGGCGATAAAAAAGAAAGCATCTGCCGAGCAGTTGTATGAGTCGTTTGTAACCAAAGATGATTGGGCATCGGATGACAGCGACAACTCGGGCTACGCAGCCGTCAGAGTGCGCCGAAAGAAAAAGCGACCAGCCTTCTCTTCTTCCTCTTCATCAGAAGAATCAGAGTCGGATAAGTCGGACGACGCGAACGAGCCGAGTAGCTCTCGACGTAAGACGAAGAACGGGAACGAGAAAACGACGGCAAAAGAAAAGCGAAGAAAAGCTACAAACGTTCGAGGTAGGTCTCCAAAGAAAGTAGAAGCGAAAGAAAGTCAGTCGAATGGGCGTCGAAGTGCGCCGAAACGCTCGCTCGGGTCCCACAGCGACTTTCGGGCAGGAACTCTGCCCACTTCAAGCTCTTCCCAGGGGGCATCTATGGTCGAAGTTTCGCCTTTGGGCGTTACCTCTGCGAGTTTGACGAGTTGAGGACTTTATTTTTGGAACACCCTGTAGTTTGCGCGAATATCCCCACTATTCATAACATATCGCGGCAGAAACAAATTGACCGCATAACAGCATCATCTGTACAGTGACTGCTATTACCGTACGCATTTATTCTACTAATTCGTGGCGAAATCAGATGAAATCCATTTCCAACTTGCCTAACATCGGCTTGAAAGGTGCCGTTGCTGGGAGAGACAACAAAAGCTATTCTGTAGATATAGTAAGTGTCCTCTTCGTTCTTTAATTTTCTTATTGAAGCTTTCACTACTTCCTCGAACGTCAGGTCAGCACAGATATCGTGGCTGCGTTTTTTTCCAATAATACGCATCAACTCTTGATTCAAAAATATAGCAGCATTAATTGCTGTTTGGTTGTCGTTTGAAACTGGTATTTCATGCCTTTCACAAATGCAGTACGCCTCGGATATTTGCATGAAGTTACAGGTTCTTTTAGGGTCTAACGGACGTAAAAAACTGCTTTGTCGCTGATGCAGGCCTTCTTTCTGATTCCAGTTGTAAGCACCAAAGTCTGTCCAGTTCCTGAACAGAAGAAGTATGAGCATAATTTGCGCAAATTTTCCACGGTCTGCTAGTATTGCAAATGAATTGAAAGAAAAGGTAACACGCCGTAACCTCTGCCCACGTGATTTGCTCCAAAATTTGCATAGTCGATAATGCGCCGCATGTTCGAGTTCGATTGCAATAAATCGATAAAAATGCACATCAAGACACGGTGTGCAATAAAGAGCGATGAAATAAACATTCTGATAACAAGAAAGGGGGAATTGTACAAAACGCTTGCCGTCTCTCTGCTAGGGCGCTCGAGAGCTCCTCTTCAATAACCGATTTTACTATGTAGCGAATTACTTTGGCAATCCGTAACTTTACCAAAGCGTTCGTTATTCAGGTGCGGATGTAATCGTGCGCTCAAAAACTTTAACATCAATATGAGGTGAGAGAGATCGAATAGAGCCCCTCTCAAGGAGTTTTTGTGTGATAAAATAGAACTTTCGCAGACTCAAAGTCTTACTTGTAAATACACATAGTTGTTTCATATGCGAAAGTCGCGCTGCAAGACGATCAACCTACGGCCTACCGTTTAAATATGATATGTATTTTCTTAGTATCGAACATAATCACATTCTAAGAAATTTCACTGTGTTAGGAAAAACAACAGTTACCATCATCAGTCAGTCGATCATACAAGCGAAAATTACTCTACAAGTGTGCGAAACCGTGTGACCAACCGAGCTAAACACACCGTGAGGCGCACGCTACAACGCAAATTTTGCTGCAGTCAACTATCGTATCGTGCAATACCATGAAATTCTGTTGTGTGGTGTGTTTATAACACAATGTTTAGCTCGGTTGGTCTAACCCTTAATACGAACATGAAATTGCAGCATTACTTTCATTCAAAAGTCCTTCCCTTCTGTTACCCTGCCTTTGACGCCAAGTTTAACGCCAATCATTTTTCTCTGCCAAAGATTTGAATATTAGAACTAAAGAGCGACGTTAATTCGTATGTTATTCATATTGAATTCAATCATCGCTATAAATAATTTCAAAATCAGTGATACTTCATGAGTGTGCCGATCAATAGCTTGCACATGACAACCGTTACGGTTTTAAGAAATACTGCAAATTTATTTCAAACAGCGTAGAAAAGAGCACATTTCGACCATTTTAGCGTCCAAGATTTAATCGTTCTTTTCTTTTCAAACACTTACGTTCTCGGAGCAACAGCGGCAATATCAAGTAGTGTAGTATAAACATCAAAGTGCGATATAAGTCGTTCGGCTGAGTTTGTTCGTAAATTGTCCATTAATTGTTTATTATTGCTTAAGGACTCTGGCACGGCGACAAAAAGCAGTGGGTTTCCGTCTTCTATTTGACCAACTTTCGTTTCTCGAGCTTCGCCGAACCTCATTCCATGGTCACCCATTACAAAGACAAATGATTCCCTAAAAAACACTTTTTCGGACACGAAAGTCACTGAAAATCTGATGAGGAAACGATGGTATTCATTTCTGGACAATTCGTTAGTTCTTTAAATTTCTAAATTAAATTAAATTAAATTTTTAAATTCGATAGTTCTTTAAAATTTGAGTGCTTGCTCCAATGACTTTAGTGCAATTTATATCAGCCTGCAGTCACATGCATTTGCACGTCTCAGCGAAATAACAAGCGGCTCTACAAGTGCGTGGTTGAGAGTAGCAGAGATTTGCTCTACATTTGTTTCGTCGATACTGATTCGAAATTAACTGAGAGGAAAGTCTTTGCACTTTCGAACTTGTAATAAAGTGAAACATACAAGGTGGCGCATAAGTAATATAGTGCCCATAACGAAGTTCAAACTGCGCTTTATATCGTATCCTATAAGCCTTCGCGCAATCTGCAGAGGATGAACTTAGGTGCCGGAAGTGTATGCATTGCCTATACAGTAGAATTGGTTTGTACCGGTTTCGCTTATATCGGTATTTCATTTATAACGGTAATTTGGCCGGAATCAGAGCGTATCTTCCCATAGAAATAAGTTTTGCTAATACCGGTATTTCGCTTTTACCGGTCATTTTGGCCGGTCCCTAGATACCGGTGTAAAGGAATTCCACTGTACTACTTGATTGAGAGAATCAAAAACTTTGCAAACCTGAGCAGCGGCCTGTTTTGCTGGAAAAAGTTGGCGTAATAGTTGTCTACGTGAAACAGCCCGTCCAAATAACCATGCGCCAGTTCACTTATCCAAATGAGGGAGAGTTTCGGCGCTGCAGTAGGATATGCGTTTAAGAACTGCATCTCATATTCCATTAATAGCTGATAAGTTTCTGTACACCGCTGCCGAAGTATTTGTTCTTGCAACGTTTCATTTGCTTCCATTCGAATGAAAAATGGTCTGCAGATAAAGTAAACTTGTTAAATTATCCTAAACTTTTGCAGTATTCGCTGCACAAGAGGTACTGGTGTCAGAAAAACTCTAACTGTTATTGGACGAGCTAGTGGTTCTTCCTTATATTTAAATACCAGGTACGGTTATAACACGAATACGTTATATCGTACTGCACACAGTCATTGTGCTATGGCTAGACTAAAATGTATGTCTATTGACGTCTGTCTATACTCGCGATCTTGGTCTATACGAGGGGTAAGCCAAAAGTCTTTAGATGCTCAGCGACCGCTTGGGCGCAAACAACAATTTTCATGCAGGCCTGTTGTACTTCTCATAGTTAGGCACCCTACCAAATTTCATTGATTTACGCCGCACGGTTGTCAAGAGCGAGAGGTTTGACCTAGTCAGTGTAGGCCGCGGGTCAATGTTCAACAGGGAAACGCCAAGTGTGGCTTTTCCGTCTATGATGATCTACGATTTCAAGCAAAGGCTCTTTTGTGATCGGAGCCACGAAAGTTTGGTCGATACATTTGGGGTAAAGGCTCTCGCTGGCAACCGTTAGCCACTGATTCCGCGAATGTCAACGGGGTGGCAATCATTTGGAGGTGAGCCTTGAAGCGGCCACCCATTTTCATTGTTTACTTCCAAGATTTTTCGCCGCCTAGAAGAGCTAATTCAAAAACATCAAAATCATACCTACTCGACGTTCAGGATTGCTTGAAGATTGGATAGGCAGCAATCGATTTGAAAATAGGCCCTCATTTGAAATCGTACACATCTTAGCACGAAAACTCACGCTTGGTGTATTCATCGAGGGTGCTTCGAAAAAAAGTACCCCATTATATACTGATAAGCTCCTTGACAACCAGGCGACCAAGCTGCTTAAAAATTGGAATAAAACGAGTTAAAATAATCAAGAAACATGCCTTAAGATATCAGTTCAGTGGAATTATTCTGGACCAAGTTATTCAAAAATCAAGTAATCGCAGTTTGTTGGGACAACCTCTTTTCGATTAATAGGATATCTCATACAAAACCCCTCGTAATTCCCTTCAAACTTATCTGTTTGAGCCGAGCATGGCGTCAGAGAAAATTTCCTTACACGATCTACAAATTGGCATGAAAAGATCTGAATCGGTGCAGAAGTAAAAAATTTAATCAAAAATGAAATTGGACCTCTACGTGAGACATCCTGTGAAATGAACCATTTGGTCTAGTTTTGAGATCATTTCATTAAATGACGGGAATCAGGGTTCAGGTCTAACCGATTCGCTTTACTTTTTAAGGCATGTTTCCTGATTATTTGAACTTTTAAAAATCCAATCGTTAGGCAGTTTGGTCTTCTGGTTGCCGAGAAATTCATTAATTGATAATCATATACTTTCTTCAGAATACCCTGTTTTGTATATATTTGCATTGGCAAGTCAAACTTCTCGCTCTCGACTACCGTGCGGCGAAAATCAATGAAACTTGACTGGGTGCCTAACTATAGGAAGTACAACAGACCTGCACAAGAATCGTTGTCTCCGTGCGCGCAAGCGGTTGCTGAGTAGCTAAAAACTTTTGGCTTGCCCCTCGTATAAACCAAATTAGCACGATTACCTCACGCTTCACTTTCAATGAAGTTATGTCAATAATAACATAAAAGTAACATTAAATGTTTACGAATTATCCGCTAACAGCAGAGGTGGGGCGTGGCGGCGTATGGGGAGAGTATGTACCCCCGTTTCAGATACCAGACTTGTATCCCAGGCGCCGAACGATGCCCACCTTTGCCAAATATTATACTAAAATGCTTTGTAATTGGAATAATGGTAATCAAAATGCCTTTAAAACAGTTTCTAATTCATCAGGCGGAATTATGGTTCGACTTGAACCCTCATTCATGCAAATTTGCAGAAATAACCTCAAAATTAGCCACCAATTAACTCTTTTATCAGATAAAATTCACAGATGAGGGGCAACTATTGCAAAAAGAAAATGAATGGTATACTAATTATTACACAACTTGGTTTTGATCTGTTAATGATGTTCTAGTAATTTTCGATTTCGTTAATCAGAAGAAAACCACTCTGGGATAGATGAGGCAAATCCAGTAGTACCTGTCAAAAAGTGCAAAGATATATGTTATAAATTTTCTACTAACCTCATATAGTGCGTAGTTGGCTTATTTAAAAAGCCGACACAATCTGGCCAATTAAAAACTCCGAACGCCCAATCTTCGGCCATCAGCGAAACGTAACCGGCATCGGTAAAATTTCTGCCAATAAATGTCGAATTATCCAAATACTCATTGCAATAATTCGGCCTTTCTGATGGCAATTTTTCATCGATGTGAAAATCGACTGATGGAAGCTCTTCTATTCGTATGCCTAAAAAAAGATATATCACTTGAAACGATTGGCTTTGTATAACTTCTTTGATAGAAAGTAATATGCTTGTTGATGTCGCTATTCTGGGCAGGATTCGTTACAATAAATTTACTTGATTTAAGTTGAAGTTAATTTACAATACTTGATAGTTTAACTTTACTTGTCAGTCTTGCCGATTTCGAACAATCTCATTATAATCGGAAATACATCATTAATTCAGCATACTTACCTGATAAAAATGCGTAACCGTTTGGTAAACTGTTAAGACCCACTTTGTTAAGACCATGAAAATCAAACGCTCCATAGTTTTCCTTCAATACCTTGATTGTTTTTGGAATAGAGCGAATCCCTGATGAGCGAGAAACGGAATCGAATAGCAAAATAAATACGCTGGGTTTAAATGGTTCGTCACTATTTTTTTTTACCATAACATTCGGTAGAGGAACAATTTGGAAATGAATTGTTCCATATGTCACGTTGCCTGAAGTGTTGCATTGGGTTTCCACGGTTTCGCATTTGGGTGCGGCGGAAATATTCAAAGGCCGCCAATCTTTCTTTATAATATCGATGTCCGTTTTATGAAGAATGCATCGGTAAAAGCAGCGGTAGGATTTACCTTCCTCCGTCAATTTTAAGGTGCCATTCTCAAGAACAGTTAGTATCTTTGCGTTTGGTTTGCAATCGCTCATTGGATCGAACTCTTTGTCGAGCAGCGATGCAATAGAACGATCCCATGGATCTAATTGTGGTAGTTTGCAGCCAGAGTCGCTTTTAAATTTATTATCAGTATCTGTTAGGCCGCCCTGCAATTCTATTTGTCTTAGAATGTCAGATATCGAAGAATACGCAGATGACTGCGATGTATTAGATGTTGAAAAGAGAATCGTGGAAGAGTTTGCCATAAAGGTCGAATTCAGAACATTTTTTGTTAAAATTATTTGTTGCGCAGCAGACAAAATAAATTCATTTCCATCGAAATAAATGAGCGATAATCGAAGAAGAATCAGAAGTAAAACGAATCCAAAAATTATGCTAATATTCTTCATAATCGTTAGTCAATGAGATAATCATTTGATATGCTGTTTTCTTGTGACCACTGAGTGTTGTGAGAGACAAAAGACGACTGCAGGGAAAAGAGGTTGCAAGAGGAATTACCAACTACAGAAATCAATATGAAATAAAATATAGTTAACAGAACATATCGATAACGTATTTTACTCTCTGGTCAAATGAGCGAGGCCGACGGGGCGACGATGAATGGGCGACAGACGCCGAACAGGCAGGGCAGGCAGTCTGCCGATATTTCCCGTGATCGGATTGTCTCATACGATACCTATTATGCAAAATTTTGCGATCATCGTTAGTAGGAGCTATTGCCAAGCAAAACCTACGCAAAATCGTCCCGCTGAGCTACCGAACACCGCAGGAGACATGTTGGACAACATGGCAAGAGCCGCAAAATGGTCGTACGTACGTACCTTAATTTGACCACCGGTTTCAACTGCTTGCTGCATTATGCAAGAAATATTTCCTTGGCGCTTGGAATTTTACTCCATCTCGTCACGGACTGCAGATGGGCCTTCTAATTAATATTGCACGAATTGCGTTAGCTGCATCTTATGGATATATATCTTTGAGCAAATATAATTTACTTACATTAACTTGCGTCAAAAAGTTGCTTGGAAATAGATTAGGCGTGAAATCGACAAGCTTAACTTATAGCGACTATGGCATTTCTTTGTTTTGATTTTGATCACGATAAATACTCTCGTTTAGTTGATATCTGATGTCTTGTTCACCTTTGGTGCGGCTTTAACCTGAAAAATTTTCATTGTCGAATCATGGTTTGTCACTTGCTGTGCAACTTTTTTGTGCTAGCAGACCTAGATCAGGCGATCCCATTATCAGTACACTCATGATTGCGTCTCCTTGGTTGACACAGGCGCACAAAAATCATACAAGAGAAATGCACTGCATGATAACATCCCATAGAAAAGCATAATAGTGCCAAATACCAGTGGGATCAAAATTCATTAATCACATTCCACGCATCACAAGGAATGCGATTAATGAATTTTACCCCTAGCGAGTTTCCTGCGCTGGCCGATCGGAAACAATGAAAAATCGTTGAGCCCAGTGCAACCTGCAGAGAAGCATAATATTGCCAAATATCAACGGGATGCGTGCTCAGCGGTAAATGAATTTTTACCTCCAACTATTTCATGTGTCAGCCAAGCAGACACAATCACGAGACTACTGATGATGGAATCGCGTGATCTAGGTCTGCTAGCACAATAAAACTGCAAAGCAAGTGACAAACAATGATTCGACAATGAAAAGTTTCCAGGCTGAAGCGGCACCAAAATTGGACAAGACATCAGAAAACATCAAAACAAAAGTTTTAGTCGTGATCACATTCAAAACGAAGAAACGCCATAGAGTCGCTAAAAAATCAGCGTGTCGATTTCACGCCTATTCTCGTGAAACAACTTTTGACCTTGAGATAGAGTTAGTTTCTTTTTTTACAGCACACTTCGCCAAGTAACTTTTTAACGCAAGTTAATATAAGAATATCAAAATTGCTGAAAGATAGATATTCATAAAATGCAGCTAACGCAACTCGAGAATAATCTATTGGAAGGCGCATCTGCAGTCCGTGACGAGATGGAGTAAAATTGCAAGCGCAAATTGAAGTATTTCTGGCATAATGCAGCAAGCAGTTGAAACCGGTGGTAAAATCAATGTACATGCACACGTACATTTTGCAGCTTTTGCCAGGTTGTCCAACATGTCTCCTGCGGTGTTCGGTAGCTCAGCGGGACGATTTTGCGTAGGTTTTGCTTGACAATAGCTCCTACTAACGATAATCGCAAAATTTTGCATAAAAACATTGTATGAGACAATCTAATCACGGGAAATATCGGCAGACTGCCTGCCCTGCCTGTTCGGCGTCTGTAGCCCATTCATCGTCGCCCCGTCGGCCTCGTCACCTTCGCCTTCGTTTCGTCGGCATCGCATATTGTCCAGGTGAGTACGATCTGATAAAGTATCGGGCTTGACATTTTCACTAAAGGCACGCGAACACCTAAGAACAAAAGGAAGTGCGAGTCATAGTAAAGCGAGCTTGAGTCAAAGCAATAATTTATTATAGTTTCAAGAGTATAGATGGTATGTAATTAAGGCTGTTTAGTTCACTTACTTTCAGGCATTGTTTGAAGAAATTTTTGTACACAGGGAGATTTTCTATTGCTTCCCAGTTTATTCGATAGTATGTCCTTCAATCATGATTAATTTGCTGCCGGAATTTTTTGACGCATATGGTGCAATAATAAGCGGCGCTTAAATGTTGCAGACAAACATTACACAATCTGCATAACAAGCAACATGGTCAAAATAGCGCTTGCGTGTCTGTTAATTTTCACATGCGCAGCTTTGTTTGATCAAGTCACTGCTCGAGGTGAGACTTGCTCGCAACATTAATATAGTCAAAACCGGATAAGTGCACATCGACCCGGCACGGAAAAAATGTGCACTTATCCGGTTTATGCACTAATCCGGTTTTTGCTTATATACACTAATTTTGGCTCAGTTTTTGCTCAAATCCTTAAAATAAGCACATTTGATTAGTTATATAGCATTTCCACTTAGTAAAGACACTTTCCAAAGTAAAGAGAACGTTTCCTTAATCAAAAACAACACTTTTCGTATAAATCTGACTCGAAAAATGTCCTTTTGACATGAAAGTGTCCTTGATACAGTGGAAATGGTATAGGAAACACTCGTTGTCACTAAAGAGAGCTTCACGATAAACGAGGTTGAGAGGCGATTTAATTGATATAGGCATTGTTTCGATGCACTATACATCATGTGCGCTGATCTTTGAGTGACATTTGGGTGGGGTCACGCCCATGTGCACTTATCCGATCATAAATCAACACAAAAGGTGAACACGGGGCTCGCAAAAAATGTGCACTTATCCGGTTTGTGCACTTATGCGGTGTGCACTTATCCGGTTTTAGATCATGTACAAAACATAGAACAAAATTTCGGGGCATGGAAAATTTGTGCTCTTATCCGGTTTGTGCACTTATCCGGTGTGCACTTATCCGGTTTCGACTGTAGTCAACATCTTTCGATCCTAGTACTACAAAATTGAGGTTTGGTCCATTATGAAAAGGTTCATGCGCGAAAATTAAACTGTGACCGAAGAATGTCAACGAATTCACGTAATGAATTCCATTAGCAATACGTTCCAGCTACCAGACCCAGCAGTCGCCGACGAACTTAGGCTACATTTTTCGAAAGAGAATTAATCTCGTTGCGAATAGCAATCTTCCTTTACAATCTTCGTTTTTGCACTATGGTGTTCCTGAGGCCCTCTGTCCTATCGTGGACAAATTTTGACAACAAGAGAGTTTTTCTAAGAATCAAGCTTCCCTTGGCACAGTTGGGAAAAATGTCTCCGATTTAATGAAACATTACGTGTTAGGGTAATTTAGGTCGGGATTTCCAAAAAAACGCATCAGAATTGTTCGAAAATAATTTCGTATCGAGATATAGCGGGAAATTTAAACTTGACCAGATGACTATAGTACAGGGTGTCCCAAAAAAGTTTGACTCTCCTGTCTTGAAGTGTTAACGCCCAAAGATAAAACTTGAACCAAAGACGTCTCCTAGGGGGCCCTTGAAGTGGGAGGAGTTTCAATCAGAAAATCGCTGCGGGACCTGGGCGGTAATTCGAAATGTTCTTAACATCGCCTTAAACTCGGGGCCCTGTTTGAGACCCTCTATATGAGACTCCATTCCATTCTTCATTCAAACCATTCAACCCATGCCATTTTTTCAGCTCTTGATGGATTTTCAATTTTTTGCAAAACATTTGGCTAGAACTCCCCTATCCGAAAAATGTATCATCTTTGCGAGAGAGTTCCTGAACAAAATATCATATGGTCTCAAACAGGGTCCCAAGTGTAGGGCGATTTTATAAATATTTTGAACTGCCGTCCGGATCCCACAGCGACTTTTGGGCTAAAACTCCGCCCGCTTCAAGCTCGCCCCAGAGAGCATCTTTGTTCCAAGTTTCGCTTTTGGGCGTTACTTCTCCGAGAAACGAAAGTCAAGTGCTTTTTTTTGGAACACCCTGTAATTGTTTTGCCATAAAAATTCACAGAGTAGGGATTTTAACAAACCAAAATTTACATAAATCCGTTAAATCTAGGCAACGTTATTCAAATCCTCAAATCAGGGAATTATGTGATCGACTGTGCATAATTTGGCTCCCATCGCAAGAAAGTTTTACATTTACTTTAGGAGCACGGAGCCCACGTCCCACTGGCAGTCCTGGTCCAAGTGGCTCCAGTAGAGTTCCACGTGGCTCCAGTAGAGCTCCAAGCGGCTCCAGTAGAGTTCCACGTGGCTCCAGTGGAGCTCCAAGCGGCTCCAGTAGAGTTCCACGGGGCTCCAGTAGAGCTCCGAGCGGCTCCAGTAGAGTTCCACGTGGCTCACCCCGCGGATAATAGCTCTTCAAGCTACTTGCCAACTAGGTCTATGGCTACTCTGATATAGGACGATCGATTTGATCATCTTACTGTTCGATAGATTTTCTAAATGCAATGAAAGTTGAAATGACTGCTGCCACATTGAATAAAATCTTTAAAAATTGTATCTTCCACAATAATATATAGGACCACATTCTTTCTACCTAAAATCATAAAGTTCGATATAGATTGGTTATGACCGCTATAAATGATTTTGTTCTGTGGGGGTACGAGTATCTCATCTGGAAGGAGGGAAACACTTAAAGATTGAAACTGGCCTAGAGTTATAATCGATTAGAACAAACGACCCACTAGCTCGAATTAGCTTCGACGTGCAGCACGCAGTAGAGCTTCTTTTAGTTTCTAACGTCCTGCATCATTTGCCACTTAATTTGAAACAGCTCAGCCATTAAACGCCGAATACCTTCATTTCCCAAATGATAAAGTAGGATAAAACCGCCTAAGTTCGGACACTTTGGTGCACTGACGACTTTAAAACACATGAAGCGTCAGTTTTATTAAACCAAATCGAATAAATTGCAGGTCGAACTATCAGTCAGAAAGTAAGCTATATTATATCGAAAATTCACATAAATCCATTTGTCCAATAAAAAGTTATTAATGATTTTATTTTTTTCAAATAAACGTCCAGACTAACACACCCAAGCGCTTAAGTCCGGACACCTTTATAAAAGCGGGTAAGTTCGGACACCGTGCCATACAAAAAATTACTAGGTAAGGTGGCCTAAGTCTAGACAGCATCTAATATAAGCTAATAAAGCAAGATGAGCTGGTCAAACTGGATTCTAAATTTACGTTTTGGACCTATGACATAGAGGATAAAGCTAATTTCATTTCAATATCGATAAATTCTCTTTTAAAGGGGAGAAAACACGCGCATATTTTGTGCACGTACAGTCAGTTTTGTATGCGCGAGTACCGTATTTTAACAACAAAAAACAGGTGTCCGGACTTAGAAGACCTTTAAAGAGTTACAGATGACGAGAAAACTGCTTTTCCATAAATTATGAAATATTGCAGGCTGGTAAAGGAGGTCAGTGGCTACCTAAATATTATTTTTTCGCGATTTTTAGTCAACTTTAGCAACTTCCAGAATTTATTTTCGAAAAGTGCGTCTTTCGATTTTTCACAATTAAATCTCTATCTCATTACATATCATTCGAAAAGCTCTAAGACTTGGCAAGTATGTGTAGATAGGTTCCATTCACCTTTATTTGCAACAATCTCGCGCATCTTAAAATAAAATTTTCGAGGTAGATTCAAAAAACCCTTTTGCCCGAACTTAGACGCTGTCTGTACTTCGGCAGTTTTACCCTACTTCCAATGCCCACATCCTGTGAAGCATCAGAGAATTGACGCAATCAAGGCATAAGCATTGTCCAATAGATGAACACTGCCTGTGTTGCAGTTAAAAACGAAAACAAAAAAATACACGTTTTTTGCTTTTGCGCCTTACTGTATTCTCTTTATTCGCTTTAGACTCAGAACAGAAAAGCATGATAGCATGCGACAAATATGCTTTTTGAACAGTTAAGGAAAGCCAAAAAACATATAAACCAGAGGTACACTGACATTAGTTCATAGCCGCGCCAGGTTTAGAGTTCGTTAAGCAATCGAAGCCGCGTAACCTCAGCTTTAAAAACAGATCCCCCTCTGAGTACATGGGTCCCAACACGAATTATCTGTTCAGCAGGCTCTACCGTAAGACAAACCGAAGATTCAAAATATCAGTTGTGTCACGAATGTGCGCCATCGCTCTTCGAAAAACATTCGTTATTTTGTGAAAATTGTGAAATATTTTGAAACTTGTTGAAAGGGAGACAGTCATTATCGACGCTTGCTATTGTACCAATTGCATTAGAGCTGGGACATTGATCGAACAAAGCCACTTCATAAGGATAAAATGAATATGAATCAGTTTGTCAGTGCGGTCATCAGTCGCATGAATCAGTCCGGAAAGAAGAAGAAGGCGATAAAAAAGAAAGCATCTGCCGAGCAGTTGTATGAGTCGTTTGTAACCAAAGATGATTGGGCATCGGATGACAGCGACAACTCGGGCTACGCAGCCGTCAGAGTGCGCCGAAAGAAAAAGCGACCAGCCGTCTCTTCATCCTCTTCATCAGAAGAATTAGAGTCGAATTATGACTCGGATGAGTCGGACGACGCGAACGAGCCGAGTAGCTCTCGAAGTAAGACGAAGAATGGGAATAAGAAAACGGCGGCAAAAGAAAAGCGAAGAAAAGCTACAAACGTTCGAAGCAAAAAGTCTCCGAAGAAAGTAGTAGCGAAAAAAAGTGAGTCGAATGGGCGTCGAAGCGCTCCCAAACGCCAGCGCAACGGATCGTCGTCGACGACGACGACGACGGTCGCGGAGAAGACGTCTGCATCGAATTCGACAAAACTGGAAATCAAGAGCAACAATACCATTCTTCCAGCGTTACCTGCAGAAGTGTGGGCGAAAATCTTCTGCTATGTCATTGCCGACGTCGGAACAATGCCGTTTCTATTAAGGCATGTGTTACAATTCAATCGTTTTCCGTCTTTTAATCATTCAGTCAACTGCTTCACATTTCCTTCACATTCGTTGCTAAGTTCGAAAGCTTAGAGCGATACCAAAAAGGATCCTTCGCTGGAAATATTTCGTTCAACAGCCGCAGTCCCATCAAGTTTTTATAAACTTCAAGCATAACTAAAATCTAATTCTTTAAAAGCCAGCGAGGCTGTTCTAGTTAGGGTGAGAGAGGAGAGTTTTAGGTTTTAGTCGTCAGTATCAAACCGTTATGGAGCCAAGTGCTAAATAGGATCTTGTAGGATCACAAGAGTAGGAAGAGTGTTCCGCGATGCTGCATGGAATAAAATCTGCTGGCGCGACGTTCGAATGGACGCTCAAGGGCTGACGCGCAGCAGAGAATGTCTGGAGCACTTCAGCGAATCCTTCATCGGCCATCACACGCGCCAGCTATCCCTCAGTCACTGGGAAGAATTGACCATCGAGGATCTCGATGTATGTTAGTCCTTTGAAGTGTTACAGATGCGTAGCTGGGCGAATTTTGTAATTAGTATTGGTGTTTTAGCTTTTGACATTTGCATTAATTGAGAGCGGTATTTTCGTTTTGCTCCTTTTTGTCAACTTACACGAATATGACGAAATCTCTCTCAGGCTTTCGTCTGAGTCTTAAACAGATTGGCATCTTAATTCGTTACTTTCGCATTCAATTTCGCCAACTCTGCGTTCGAATTGAATGTACACATGGTGAAATAGGATATTTTTTTCGGATACGCTTAGGATTGAATAATAACTTTTCGACCTTCGGTATTGATATTTTAATCAGTAATAAAAGACAGCACCAATACAGTATCGGAATAACGAACGCATCTATATTATTTGTGCTCACAGCGCTGACGCTCGCCGTTTTTTAGATGATTCTATCTCGAACGTCCAGGTTGACGTCATTGGACATCAGCTTCTGCAGGAAACTTGAAATATCTGAAATGCTCGACTGTCTCAAAATTCGTCTTCCTCAACTGAGGTCACTGGACCTGACTTATGTTCACGAGTATTTCACGGTGCGAGATCGATAATATCGTTGTAATATTGATCAGACACGGCATGGTCGCTTTTATAGCAAGCGAAACCTATCAAAGCCGATTTGTTGGCGGACTATTTGAAGTCGGAAGAGTCGGCTAACCTGCGCTACTTGTATCTAAACGGAAATTACATCGGTCAACTGGAGAAACTGCTGGAGACGGCCGGTTCATGGGTTTGTTTGGTTAAACTATTGCTTCGTTTAATTATCTATTTATTATTTAATCTGTTTTCAGTTTGCCCTTTGCAATCAATCAACAAAGATATTCAAAATCAGCCATTATATGTCTTTTGTTCTTTTGTTTCAATCCTAAAAAACGTTAATCAACTGGACGGATTAGTTCCGTTTTTCGAAAAGACCGTGACTCTAATTCTTTGCAGAAATGCGCCGGTGAGCTGCAAACTCTAGACATGTCGGGCGTGAATACGGGACGCAGCCATTCGGGCAAGGATGGCGCCAGGGTCACCCAAATCGCCGTCCACCACTGCACCCGTCCTGTCGACCTGGGCATTTTAGCCAAAGCGACGCCGAAACTTGTGACACTCCGTTTGGCCGAGGTGTCCCTCGACTACTCAGCTACTACACTCGATGAGAACGTTCGTTTCCTTATTGTTTCATAGGAATCTCAAGTGACAGTATCCTGAATGAATGAGATTGATTATCAGAATTCGAAATAATTCTTACTCTCAAAGAGGCGTTTTCAATGGGTGAAGATTGTGTTGAAGATTTGAATTGTCGAATCTTCATCGGCCAAGGGTATACTTTTGGTGCTGAATAGTGTTCTACAATCTAAAGTTGATCGCACCTCTTGAGATGAATTTATGCTGCGCTTTGTAATTTGTATCCTGCTCACACGTCCTCATATGATGACAGTATAGATGTATGCTCTCCATGACGCCTTATGAGCTGTTATTATTGCAGGAGAAAGTATGGCCCCTACTGGAGAACGTCGACTTGGCGTGCGAGTTGCTTCTGTCGCAGTCGGCGACGATGTCGGCAGCTACGAATTCGAGCGGCAACCGACCCTCCTATCGAGTTCCCGGCTTCTTTCGTCTACTTCAGTGAGTAATATTACTTTTTTGCTGCCGTGGGTATAACTGATATGAATAAAATGAAATCATTTCCGTATAAATAATAAGTATAAAATCCGATCATTTTGAAAAGGTATAAATTGTATTCAGTCATTTCAAATTGAGAACTCCTGCTGAAATTGACCAGCGCGATGACAAAGGTGTTGTTGCAGGTTGTTCTCAGGATGTCGACAGCTGAAAGACCTCACCTTGAATGGCATCGATGGCGCCAGCGATCTTCTGCTTCTGCTCGACGATGATCTGCCCCTGCAGCAGCTGCAACTGCGCAGATGTCGACTGATGGCGTGAGTCTTCGTGCTATTATTTATTCTTGTCTCAGAATATTACTTATTTGCCGTCTAGGTACCTTTATTTTTATCGCCGTACATTCCCTTATTCTTCGTCACGTGAACGTTTTATCAACCGCTAAAGAATTCGAACCCTTTGGAGACATTTAAACCAGTTTAAAGATAAGTGCAGGACGCATGAATTTTCCCTTGCGGGTCCAGTGAAGTCTACTTGCTATTTGCAACGCAAGATCTGCGCTAGTATTCTGTCGGTTGTTGTCGGAATTATTAATTGATCTCGAATGGTTTCAGGTACACTGATGCAGAAACGTTGCGTGGGAAGATTGAGCAAGTACGTGAACTTATTTTGAAGTCTTTTTTTGTCACAACCGGTGATCTTTTAATCAGCGTGCCAGGAGTAGAGTAAAAAGGAAATGAATCAGTCATCTCGCCGCGGTTGTGTGGAAGCAGCAGTTTGAACGCTATATTCAGCATTCAATCGTAGTAGCAATACTTCGAATTTATTCATATTCGCGCTCTTGCTGACAGTTGCAATATTGAGTCTTACATCATATTTCTTTACTTTTGTCTTCAATTTTGCCATATCGCCATTCAGTTAAAATACTATGTTGACGTAATTGAATGTAAAAATGATGAACTATGATGAAAAGGCCTTTAAGAATTTGTGCAAAACAGTTAAATGAGCCTGTCATTATACTCGATCTGATGCATTCCAATTGGCAATGTTATTTGATTGCTATTTTCAGTATTTGCCAACTTTGCGAGAACTGGATTTCGGCTGGATCAACGAAGGATCATTTGAAAATTTCCTCAATTCGTTGTTCACGGAGTTCACAGGCGAAGGACAGTTGGTGAAAGTTAATCTGATTGGCTGTCCGATCACTACCGAAGCTCTAAGGTGCGGTCAATGTTCTATCAGTGGAAATCGATTATAGCGGTAACTGGAGGACTGATACATTTTTACCGCTACAAGCGATTACCGTTATGAACGATATTCGCCTTGAAACAAATATCAGAAATTGAAAATTCGGAGCCGGCCAAACTTGACCGCTATAAGTGAATTGCCGTTATAATCAAATATCGCTATAAACGCTTGCTACTGTGATCGTATTGATCTCTTTGCTAAACTGGTACTTCTGTGTAGGGCCCTTCTGGACAGAAATCAACACTTGGAATGGATCGATTTAACTTCGTGTCGATCCGTCTTTCGAGGCTGCAAACGTTTGCATTCCGGGGTCGCTGACATTCGCGAACTGCGACGATCGCTGCGGCAAAAATAACGATCTTCTTTATTGCTCTTTCTTTTCCTCTCTTTATTGCTCTTCTCACTTGTTCATATTGTGTACAGTATGCTCGCGGTTTATTCCATTAGACGTCTTATTATATCCTAAATTACTTTTGTCAAAAAAAATCGGCAGTCAGCGTCGTAATCGCAGGCTTAGTTGCTCTGAAAATCAACGTTTACGTGTTGAGAGGAAAACGAAGTGTTAGATCCCTGCAAGTTTTCGGCAAAACTTTATTGGCGCCGATACCTAAGACTCTTTAATTGTTTCATCGAAAATTTTAAGCACAATGCCTGTATTCAATTCGCTTTGTTAGGTTGGTTCAAATGATATTAGTGTGGCACTGTATGTCTTGTCGTTTCAACAATTAAATAACGCTTATTATCATTTCATTCAAACTGATAATTTTTCTGAAATCATTAACATCGATCACTAACTACAAACTGTCATATAGTCACTTTTAACTTATTGCAAATAAAAAATAAACCACTGGCATGCAGCTATGCAGAATCCAACTATAAACCTGCGAAATGGGGCTCTATTGATTCGGAAGTTTATGCAGGGTGGGTCGAAAAAACGGCAGCGAGGGTTTTTTTAAATGACCGCAAGGAATGCCAAGCTGTCTACCACAAAGGATAGGCCTAGGGTGGGCCTTCATATTGAGGGGGTAACCGGGAGCCCCGCCCTCAAGACGTACCTGGTACAGGCCAAAAATTAGCATATTTCCTTACCCGAAATTTCACTTTCTATTTTTCGTGAAGCGCAGAAT
Organism: Plectus sambesii; assembly: GCA_002796945.1. Taxonomy (NCBI): domain Eukaryota; kingdom Metazoa; phylum Nematoda; class Chromadorea; order Plectida; family Plectidae; genus Plectus; species Plectus sambesii. The sequence goes on along the minus strand of NIUQ01000230.1, from coordinate 304 downwards.
GTGCGCAAAATGGTCGGAAGCTGTTGAAAAATGTTCCTGAGGCAGAGACACATCGATTAATATGCTCGGATCTTCGGGTTTTATCGATAAATGATCTGCACAAATAATTTTAAAATTTCGTCAAGAATTTAAGAGAGACTGTTTCTAAGCATCGAGCTTCCCTTGGCACAGTTTGCAAAAAGGTCTCAGATTTTGATGAAATTTGTTATCCAGGGGTAATTTAGGTCGGGAATTCCGAAAAAAACATTAGAATTTTTCGAAAATATTTTCGTGTCGAGACATGGCGGGAAATTTAAACGTGATC